>JAABOM020033369.1:0-17196 GCA_011800125.2 Solanum clarkiae
TTTCCTAATTATCCGCAAAATTAGGTGGCGACTCTGTTTTCCTTTAAAATTTAAAAAACTAGTTTTTCTCAAAATAATTGAGTTTTAAACTGAATTTTTTATTTTTTTAAAAAGTCGGTCATTTTTTGGCGTAACAATCATGTAGGCAAAGAAGTATGTGTTAGTACATAAAATGTACTAAGTATGTAGGTACGCGATGAATCAAAAGACATCACAATAATTTTAATATGCATAATCATAATCAATAGGATAAGGATACAATATACATGAGCAATGCACATTTAAAACCATGAGAAGAAATATCATCATAATCCTTCATAAATCCTAACATACATATGTGGGAATAAGACCATAATCAACATACAAGACCATGTGGACTATTTCATGGAATCTTGATGTTCCCTCTATACCAAGCAAAAAAGAGTCTACTTTACCAAGGTAGACTCGATCCTCACTCTATGGAAGTCTCTATCCTAGAATGGTGAGTGTCCAATAAAAGCTATATAGATCTATCAGCACACCTTTAAGGCATGAAACATGAATATTATTTCTATAGTGACACATAGTTATGAGACTATGAAATCTATCAAAGCCCTCTCGCAGCTAAGTCATATCCCACGGAATACATAAAATCGTGCATATACATAGCTTTTAACATGAGCCATACTTCATTTAATCATACTTTCATAGTTCGTAAAATAGTCATCATAATCTTTCATAAAACATCTCATGTCATTAGAATAATTCATCTACTTTATTTTTTTCATAGTGTGGGTAAACATTCCCACCTTAATATCATTATCATTGTCATAACATCATTATTATCATAAAATATATTTTTACATACTTAAGATCAAAATCATAAAAATTCATGGGTTTATCATAAGGGACTAGGGCTAAGCATGTGTTCATGGACAATTGAGTCAAAATCATGCAATTGGATAAGATTCATGGAGAAATATGCAATTTAAACCAATTTGGATCATTAGTAAAGAAACCAACATCAAATCATCAAGCCCTAATCATGCATACTTGAAATCACATACGTTTGCTTGAAAATCATATACATCACGAAATTCATCATAAGCTATGCATGGATAGATTTAATAATCATGGAATATTCATAATTCATGTATTAAGAATCATAGCATAAGAACCCATAAGGAATCATCATGAAACTTTGATAAAACGAAAAATTTGGATTGGGCTTCATGAATGAAACTGATCCATGAATGAAGCCCTACATACCTCAAGTGAGAATCCTTAGAATTGAAGAGAAAATCTAAAGAAACTTGGCCAATTTTCAAGCCCTAGCTATAATAGAAATCCTTCGCTTAGAGAAAGAAATATTAAGAACCTTTAGGAGAATTTTGTGGGTGAATGACTTTGAATGAATTAGGAATATGACTTATAAAGGTTAGGTCGGTAAGGTAGTTAAGAGAGACACAATAATGTAGCTTAGGACTCAAGCAAATTGAAAATGTCCAAACGCCCTTCATTAAAAACTAGTGGGACCAATAACGAGACCCTATCCATGAGCTGTGGTTCAACTTACAGATCGTACATGGACTCATAGACCTTCATGTTGCAAAAGTTGAGCTACTAGAATTTACATCTTTCAACTCACGAATATGGATGACGACCCGTCAATCCAACTACGGGTAGTAAGTCCTTTTGCAGAAGTTTTTCAGACTTAGAAAAATTTCAGGTTCTTCAGGATTCCTCTCTACGAAAATTTGATGGGTCGTGGTCCCATTTATGGTTCATCCTGTTAATTCGTACATCAACTTTCCATCTTCACTGGACCCAGTCCACGAACCCACCTATGACCCATGGTTTCTTCCATGAGTCGTATACTGGTTTATAGGAGTAGACCGGTACCAAAGTTCTCAACTTTCAGTTTTCCCAACCTATAAACATGAGGGATGTTACAATGTCTACCCCTTGGGATCATTCATCCTTGAACCGGACAGAAATACACTTGAATAGAGGTAGAAACATAGTCATCATCGTAACACATATGTCAAAATGCAACTTAATCATCATTTTCACAAAAATTAAGAAACTTATGCATCAAATATCATTCAAAAATAGTTTCATAATCATGATGCATGCATGCAACATAATAAGAGATACGTATTCATGAGAACTTTGGAGGAATAAATTATATTAAGTGCCTTAGGCTTGAATAGAAGGAAATAGGTAAGGATATCATTTCATCATGTCCGCCTCAGTCTCCCAAGCAGCACCTTCAACTTGTTGGTTTCTCCATAATACTTTGATAGATTCAACCTCTTTATTTCTCAACTTCTTCACTTGCCGGTCCAAAATCTCCACTGGTACTTCTTCATAAGTCAAATAATCCTCAATGGGTATGTCCTTTGATGGAACAGTAGAACTAGGATCAGTCAAGCATTTCCTTAGTATCGACATATGAAACACTGGATGAACCATAGCTAATTCTATAGGCAAATTTAGTTCATAGACTACTGCCAACTCTCTTCACTATCTCATAAGGTCCCACATATCTAGGACTCAATTTGCCTTTTTGCCAAAATATAATACTCCTTTCATTGGTGAAACCTTTAAATACACTCAATCACCTTAATCAAACTCTAGTTCTCTTCTCCTAACATCGGCATATGATTTTTGTCGACTTTGGGAAACCTTCAACCTTTCCCTAATGACCTTCACCTTCTCCATAGCATCAAGTACCAAATTTGTTCCAATCAAGGACATTTGTCCAACCTTGGACCATTCCACCGGTGATCTATCCCATTTGCCATACAATGCTTCGAACAACGCCATTTGAATACTTGAATAAAAACTATTGTTATAAGAAAATTTGATAACAAATAAATAATCATATCAACTTTCTTTGAAATCAAGCACAAGAGCGTCAACATGGGTTCCAATGTTTGTATTGTTATTTGGCTTGTCTATCCATTTGAGGGTGAAATGTGATACTTAGCTTTCCTTCATATCAAGGCCCTTTTGGAATGACTTCCAAAAATAAAAAGTAAATTGGACACCCCTATTCGATATAATGAACAATGGTACCCCATGAAATCTCACCAATTCTTGGATGTAAGCCTTAGCATAGTCTCCGGCAGCATAAGAAGTCTTCACTAGCAAAAAGCAGATTGTTTTCGTCATTCTATCCACTACCACCCATATTGAGTCAAATTGTTTCCTAGTCTTTGGTAAACCCTTGATGAAATCCATATTCACCTCCTCCTATTTTCAAATCAATATCTCAATATCTTGAGTCAACCACTGGGTCTTTGATGTTTCACTTTCACTTGTTGATAATTTTTGCATCCTATCACATACTTTATTATATCTTTCTTCATGTCATTCCACCAAATCTCTATACATCTTGGTAAATCCTCGATGAATAGAATACTTGGAACTATGAATTTCATCAAGTATCTTTTCCCTTAAGTCATCTACATTGGGCATAAATAATCACCCTTGATAGCGTGAGACTCCATCTCCCTCTTGTGAGAAGACCTCTATCTTCTTATCAATCACCAACTTCTTCAATTCAATCAAAGTAGGCTCCATGTCTTGTTTTGCTTTAACTTCCTCCATTAAAGATGATTCCTCCCCATTAGGCACCAACACACTATCATTGCTCAAGCTATTCAACCTTCCATCCAAACGAGCCAAACGATGCAATTACTTGACCGACTCCTTCTTTCCAATTTCAACATGTTCAATGCTGCCTATAGACACTCTACTCATTGCATCGGCCATAACATTAGCCTTGCCGAAGTGTTGTATCACACTCATATTGCAATCCTTCAATAGTTTCAACCACCTTCTTTTCCTTAGATTCAAATCCCTTTGGTTAAACACATGTTGCAGACTCTTGTGGTCAGTAAATATATGAACATGGACCCAAATAATGTCGCCAAATTTTCAATGCAAACACAATGGCTAATAACTCAAGATTATGTGTCATATAATTCTATTATGTACTTTCAATTGCCTTGAAAAATAGGCAATGACATTTCCATGTTGCATCAAAACACAATCCAAGACTATATATGAGGCGTCACAGTACATAACAAAACCATTCGGAGCTTCGGGCTATGTCAATATAGAATCCGATGTAAGACGATTCTTTAGCAATTGAAAATTCCTTTCTAATTTATCAAACCATTGGAATTTTACCTTTTCTTGGGTCAACCTCATAAAAAAGAGAAGCAATAAAGAAAAATCCTTTAACAAACCTCCAATAGTATTGAGCCAAACCCAAGAAACTCCTAATATCGAATGGAGACAACAATCTAGGCCAATTCTTCATAACCTTCATCTTCTTTGGATCAACTCTAATGCTGTCACTCGGAATAACGTGGCTAAGAAAAGACACCTAACTTAGCCAAAATTCACATTTGCTAAACTTGGTGAAGAGTTGTCTATTTCTCAATATTTATAACATAATCCTTAAATAGTCCTCATGATGATCCTTTACATTTCGTGCGTAAATCAATATATCATCTATGAGCACCACCACATACATATCCAAGTACGCTTTGAAGATCCTATTGATCAAATCTATGAAAATGGTAGGGGCATTTGTTAATCTAATCGACATAATAAAAAATTCAAAATGACCATACCGAGTCCTAAGTGTTGTCTTTGGAATATCATCTTTCTGTCTTCCTAATTGGTAATATCTAGACTAGAGATCAATCTTAAAAAAGTAGCTTGAACCTTGTAGTTGATCAAATAGGTTATCGATCTTTGGAAGTGGATACTTATTTTTTATGGTTACCTTATTCAATTATTGATAGTCCACAACATCTGAAGTGAACCATCCTTCTTTCTTACAAACAACATTGGAGCACCCCATGGTGACACACTAGGCCTTATGAATCCTTTTTAAGCAAGTCCATTAGTTGTTCCTTTAATTCTTTCAACTCTATCGAGGTCATTCGATATGGAGGTATAAAAATAGGTTGGGTGTTGGGCAAGAGATCAATACCAAAATCAATTTCTCTTACAGGAGGAATATTGGGCAAATCATCGAGAAAGATCCAGGAAAACTCATTAACAATCAAGAGTAGGAACATAAGACTCAACATCCATAACTTGGACAACATGATATAGACATCCTTTAGAAATCATTTTCATAGATTTCACATAGGAAACAAACTTTCCTTTGAACACCGAATTGGGTCCTTTCCATTCTAAGATAGGTTCATTAGGAACTCAAAATGTGACTTTATGGGTCCTACAAGAAATAGAAGCATAAGATACATGCAATCAATCCATACTAAAGATAATATCAAAATCCATATGGATAACATAAAAATCGATCATATTTCACTTAACTAGATCACATTAGAAGACTTTATGTAAGATTAATACGGGATAATTTCTATATACTTTCTTGGCGAAAGTTGACTCATTAATAGGAGTATAGACCGAAGAAGGTTCTAATAGAACTTCTGAAGACACATCAAACTTTATGGCAAGGTAGGGAGTAACAAAAGACATATTGGCACTGGAGTCAAGCAAAGCACGCACATCACCATTAAAAAAACTCTTAACATACAGGTAATCATATCGGGGGACTCATCAACCTTTTGCCTAGCATGCAAAGCGTAGAACTGATTATCATGTGGACCACCACCTTAAGCTTAGGTGCCTTGTTGCACTTGCCCTCTTTGAGATGACCTTGTGGACGTCCTTCTTTACCTTTATATACAACATTAGGGCATTCAACAATCTTGTGCACTATCTTTTCGCAACCAAACAAGCATTGGTACCTTTTAAACATTCATCAACATGGTTCCTTCCACACTTGGGATACCTAGGGTGAGTAGCACCACCTTTCACAACATCACATTGAGCCTTACGATTAACCCCTTTCTTTTTGTCAAACCTTTGAACAACACCTATGGAAGACCCATGCCCTTGTTGGAATCAGCCATCGCCGGACTTACCATAAGAAAATCTACCATCATATCTGTCACGACCTAGACTGGGGTCTAGGAGTGACATGGCGACTAGGAACCCAAGAGTCCCCAAATAAGCCTCATAATACCAAAATTCACATCATCGGTTTGGAAGTGCATTCAAATTAAACACATAGTTCTAAGGGACGGAAAAACATGACTCACACTATGGGGGCAATTGGGACTTAAGATCTTCCACATTTCCACATCAAACATACATATATATCATAATTCCTAGCAAAAGCAACTTTTAATTTATTACGAGCCCAAAAAGTCGATTCAATAAGTTCTTGCCAATAACCACGTCCGCTAAATAAAAACATTAAACTAAAAGCCCCGAAAAAATGAGCACCTAGGAAAAAAGGCCATATGCAGATAACGAAAAGCTATAAGACTGAATTACCTGAGATGCATGTGCCCATAATAAATCGCAGAGCCACCCATTAATAGTAATAGAACTCTGAGCAAAGTTTCCTTCCGTGATATGAGTTACTACCCCTTGATCACTTATACTGCCCCATACAACTAACTGCATTTTTCAACTGAAATGAAATATTTCTACCGAAATGGAATTGTACATCCAGAATAGTCTTAAGAAGACATGGTCCCAGGACGATACTTGACATGTACCCCCTCTTCCAGGTCCATCACAAGGAAAATGAAAATCAAGATTTACTTTATCCGATATCAAATGAGAACTGCAAACAAATAGAACACCTTTCAAGAGTATCGATATCGTCACATCAATTGTAAATGCATGAATGTGATGTACCAAGAAATCAGCAGTTCCTAATCCAAAGAATAAGTATAATCATAAGGTTTAAATACAACACATAGCATATAGATTCGACGAAAGTCTACAAGATGTTCAATAATACCACTAGTTATAAGATAGGACGGGGGCTAAGACATGCCTCGGATTCACCCTTAAAGTAAATAACATAAATGGAAATGATATAGGTAGAGGGATGGTGGCTTGTCCTTGGAAGATAGGACTCACCACAACAAATGTCTGAATTTCGATCTAGCATCAAACGGTGGATAAAAGTAATCTTCGGTCCCTACATGGTGAGATCATGTAGGCAAAAGTGTGCGTTAGTACATTTGAATGTACTAAGTAAGCGGGGTGCAATGTATGAAACTTACCAAAACCTGCATTTCAACATTAGATTACAAGGGAATATATTATCGAAAGAAATATATAACAAGGAACGTAATATAACAAGATGTAATAAAACCCAATGATGCATAAAGTGCAAATGATACTCTTATATATATAGTGGGGATGTGACCTCAACCGACATAAGTAAGACCAAGAGAGCTATTTCTTAGAATCCCGATGAAAACCCCTCACCAATAAAGAGGTGGTCTACTTGCCAAAGGTAAACCATACTTCACCTTACGGACAACCCCATTTCGTATGAAGCAACCTTCCTTATGGGCAACCTCATTTCAGATAGGATTTTTAGATAAAGCATATCATATCATATCATTTCTTCTCTTTACGGGCAACTCCATTTCAAAGGCAACTTTCCTTATGAGCAACCTTATTTTAGAAAGGAACCTATGCTAGGTACATAGTTCGAGGAAAGAGAGAGGATCCTCCATCTATCGGTGCTAAGTCGTCATCCCACAAGAATACTTGTAATATACGTAGTTATACATGCTTTCAAGAGATACAAGTCTTGCCAAAATATTTCAATGCATAATTAGGCTTAAAGGGCAAACCTCGTTAATAACAATTCACACTTAGGCTCAAATATCACAACCATAATTTCATAGTCAATATACTCATGTATAGGAATAACCCATTCGTATACAAAATGGTGCAAGCACCCAAAATACCCAAAGAGCCACAATCAATAGATATATATATATTTGATCACGTTATTGTCATAACCAATATCTTATTAAAATCATATCATAGAACATAATTGGGCTTACCCTATAACATAATTTTCATAAATTCTGATGAAAATGAATGCATATGTTATGAATGATGTGAGAATGACATTAGCAATTGCGATTCAATCTAAAACCATCAATATAATATGAAATTCAAGTAAAAATATAGTTAAATCCATATTTGAAATCATAATATAATCACCCATGCTTAGATTCAAACATTTAAGGGACCATGCATATTCAGATATTCAAAATAACTATGTATTTCAATATTTCAAAGCTTAATTCATCTTTAAATCCATAGATAAACATAACTCATTCATTGTTGGAATTTAAGGAATCAAAATATTTTAGAACCCCGAATTAAAGTAAGCAAAGTTCATGTAGATTTCATTGAAATTAGTTTGGATCTCCTTGATTGGAAGTAACAAAGGATCAAAATCTACATACCTTTACCAAAATGAAGAAAGCCCCAAAGAATTTGAAGAAGAATTGAGTTCCCTAGCCCAAATGTTGAGATCTCCAAGAGTTCTTTTGGGAGTTTTTTCTTCTTTTGAGAGTTCAAAATGTGATTAATGAGTTTTTGAATGTTTGAAATAGATTTTAGGTCTTTAGATGACCATTAAATAGCATAGGAATCCCCAAAAGATCAATAGAAACAACTGAATTTACGAAAATGCCATTAATGAATCGGGTAGAGAAAATGATAAAGTGTCACTATAATTGAGGCTCACGGCCCGTGTGGCACTCCACGGTTCGTGTGGAGTGCCTGTGAATCCACACTCATGAAAAAATTTAGAAATTAGAACTTGGCTCAACACTTAGAATTTTTAGCACCAAACTGAGCTCCACGGTTGGGTACACGACCAGTGAGCCTTATCACGGTTCGTGGGGCTGGGCATGGCACTAACCTTAGCGAAAATAATCCTCCCATGCCAACCTTGAAGACCACACGACCATCTATACGGCCTTTCCCACTCACCGTGGCTCGTGGGGTGAACCGTGGTGCAACACTTAGCCAAGAATAATTCTCTACAACAAAATTGAACCACACTTACGATTATCTCCATCCTTGAATGCCATACGGCTAGTAACACTGATCGTACCCCAATACTTAGCCCAAAAATAAATGTTTTAGGCCCAAGGACGTTCACACGGTTCGTGTAAAGCCTCACTGCCATATAGGTGCCCGTGTGGCAACACTGCAAGGAGGGTCTTACGAAAACGGGCATAAATTCTTCATCCTAACTCTAAATTAGATGAAACCAAGTGCGTTGGAAAGCTAATTTAAAGACCTTTAATTTGATTAGTCGTGGTCCACCTATTTCATTTTGTTTTGGGAGATATGCCCATTTAAATTTGACCATTCTATCGGTACTTGTGAAAACTTAGCCAATGAAATTCCTTCGAACTTGACTTGATATAGGAGACCCATGATAGCCTTAAACAATATAAATAAGCTTGAATTAAAGGATTGAAAGTGAACTTATATCAAGCTTGGAGGTTCCATAAGGTATCATCTTGTCCCAAAACTTCCCGAAACCAAATCTCAACCGTCACTGAAGCTATACAAAAATTTGGTTCCTTACAATATCGAGCCCTCTTGGACTCCCTTGTCCTCATCTTTTGAAGTTTATCACTCTCCATTTGTTCGGCATATGTCATGAGTCTAGAAATATTTATTTCTTTAATGAGCATCACGACCTTGCACTCCATCTATACCAAGTCGGACACATCCAAAGTGAATTCATTCATGCGGGCCTTAGAGTCGACCACCAAGAAAGCAGAAAATATGGACAACTTGGTAAACTTGAGGGCATACTCCCTTACATTGATACCATCTTGCTCAAGATTCATAAAATCCATCACCTTAGCTTCCCTCAACTCAAATGAGAAGAAACAATCAAGGAAAGTTGTCTTAAACATCTCTCAACCAATAGGACTTTCTTCAACTCTCTCGGATTTACATTGGGTAAGCCAAACTTGAGAAACTCCCTTAAGTTGATAAGATGCCAATTTAGCCTTCTCCTTGAAATACACTCCCAGGATCTCTACCACTTTGTACACCTCATCAATGGACTCTTATGGATCCTCATCTACATTAGAACCATGAAACTATAAGGATTTATTCTAACAAAATCTTTTATCCTCGAAGTTGGAGTCAGAGTCTTTGAGGAAACAACAACTTGAGTCAATATAGTGATAACGACTTTAAACTCATCATTAGAAACTTCATCCGCTTGAGAGACTTGAGGAGCCGAGGGAACTTGGTCTTCATTGGCATTACCTCCTTTAGGAAAATGAACATGTCATGGAGTAATTTCTGAAAAGATCAAGGGACAAACATTATAATACGGAAGCTTTGGAGGCACAACATAAAATCCAAAAGAAGTAAAGATTTCCTAAATATCTTATAGCCTCCTATTCATGAATATGGCGTGCTTCACACTAATGAATAAGACTCTACTCGATGCAGCATGTTAGATGCCCTAGGATGCTTTAAAACTTTATGTTCTGATACCATTTTTGTCATGACCCAAACCTAGGACCTAGCCATGACACGACGAATATGATACCCGAAGGCATCCCATCCAAGTTTTGTGTTTACATCATAAGCATTCATAAGGTAAAATAAGAATACATAAGAGAATAAGCAAGTGGAATGCATAAAAGTAAGAATGTCATGGGTTTTGCTTAGGGGAAACATACATCAATCCATAGTGTCCATAACATGTCTCTACATCATAGATCTTGGCGGGATCTAGAACATGGCCTAGCAGCTCACCCTTAAAATATACATCGAAAGAAAATGATAAAGTCTAAACATATAGAAACATCATAAATGGGCTTATTCTTAAACCATAGGAATTCACCAACAAATCTTTAAGCTAGGAATTCAAATCCAGCCACAAAATGAAATAGTTGCCTCGTCGTCTGTCTCCACATAATTAGATCATGTAAGCAAAGAAGTATATGTTAGTAAATAAAATATACTAACCCGGAATGTACTAAGTATGTAAGTATGCCATGAATAAAAAAATATCACAATAATATCAATATACATAATCATAATTAATAGGATAAGGAGATAATATGTATGAGCAGTGCACGTTTAAAACCATGAGAAGAAACATCATTATAATCCTTCAAAAATCCTAACATGCATATATGGTAATAAGATCATAAACGATATGTAAGATCATGTGGACTATTTCATAGAATCTTGATGTTCCCTCTGCACCAAGAAAAGAGAGTCTACTTTGCCAAGGTAGACTCGATCCTCATCCTATAGGCTCTATCTTAGCACGATGAGAACCATCATTTGGCCCCACCCTTTAGGCTCTATCCTAGCATGGCGAGTTTTCATTAAAAGCTATATGTATCCATTAGTACACTTTTAAGGCATAGAACATGAGCATCGTTTCTATGGTGACATATAATTATGGGACTATAAAATCTACCAAAGTCCTTTCGGTGCTAAGTCATATCCCACGAAATACACGAATCGTGTATATACATAGCTTTTAACATAGGTAATACTTCATTAAAATCACACTTTCATAGTTCCTAAAATAGTCATCACAATCTTTCATAAAGCATCTCAAGTCATAAGTATGATCTATCTACGTTACTTTTCTTCATAGTGTGGGTAGACATTCCCACCTTAACATTGTTATCATTGTCGTAACATTATTAGTATCATAAAACATGCTTTTACATACTTAAGACCAAAATCATAAAAATTCATGACTTTATTATGAGAAACTAGGGTTAATTATGGGTTCAAGTCAAAATCATGTAATTGGATAAGATTCATGGAGAAAACAAGTAATTAGACCAATTTAGATTAGTAGCAAAGGAATCCACATCAAATCATCAAGCTCTAATCATGCATACTCGAAATCACACACTCTTGCTTGAAAATCATATATATCATGAATTCACCATAATTTGTGCATAGATAGGTTCAATAATTATGGAATATTCATTATTCATGAATTCAGAATCATAACATAAAAATCCATAAAGAATCATCATGAAATTTTGATAAAAAGGAAATTTTGAATTAGGCTTCATGAATGAAACTAATCCATGAACGAAGCCCTATGTACCTCAAGTGAGAATTCTTAGAATTGAAGAGAAAATCTGGAGAAACTTGGTCAAACCTTTAAGCCCTAACTTCAATGAAATCCTTGGCTTAGAGAGAGAAATATTGAGAACCTTTAGGAGAATTTTGTGGTGAATGACTTTGAATGAATTATGAATAGTACTTAAAAAATGTTAGGTTGGTTAAGGTAGTTAAGAGAGCCAAAATGACATAGTTTAGGATTCAAGCTGATTAGAAATGTCAAAAAACCCTTCATTAAAACTGACAGGACCAAACACCATACCCTATCCACGAGTTGTGGTACAACTTATAGATCGTACATGGACTCGTAGGACTTTATGTCGCAAAACTTGAGCTACTGGAATTTGCATCTTTCAACCGACGAACATGTTAGGACAACTCGTCAATCCATCTAAGGGCCATAAGTCCTCTCATAGAAGTTTTCCAAACTTAGAAAAATTTCAGGTTCTTTGGGATTCCTTTCTATGAAACCTTTGATGGGTCGTGGTTTCATATACGGTCTGTCCTGTTAACATACATCAACTTTCCAAAATTCTTCAACTTTCCTTCTTCACTGAACCAAATTCACGAACCCATCTACAATCCATGATTTCTTCCACGATCTATATTGGTTCGTAGGATCAGATCAGTACCAAAATTCTCAAGTTTCAGTTTTTAACCTATAAATATGAAGGGCGTTACATTTTTCTCTGGGTCTAACTGAAGATATTACTTTTGATTGTGAAGTTAAATTTTTTTAGTTTAGTTATAGTATCCAAAATATGTTTTTAGGATAGAGGAAAAGGTCAAAAGTGCTAAGTTTTGATTGTGGAGTTGGATATTATACATTTGTATTTTTTGTATAAATTTAATTTGTATAATTTATGTTTTATACAGTAATTCACTCATATACACTTATCTATATATTTAATGCATTTGTATAATCTCATAAAGAAAATATTATACATATATAATATATATCCATTCAATATTTATACACAAAGTCTCACATTTTATACACTAATTTGTATAACTGTCAATATACATACACACAATATATATGCCATTTGTATATACACTTATATAAAAATATAATATATTATGAAATTATGTACAGACTAATACATTCTTACACATATACATATACCATTTGTATATGTAAATTTTTTTAAAAAAATAAAACTATACTTATAACATATGATAGTTAAATATACAAATATACAATCGTCACAAAAATAGAAAGTACATTAACATTATGTACATGTTAACAAATACTTATACATATACACATATCTTTTGTATATTGATAGCGTTTTATGTATAAAAACAACTAAATTTATAGATATATCCAAATTAAACTACAAATATAAAATCGCTACAAAAATATATAAATTCAGAAATATACTTCTACAAAAATCATTAATATGAACCTCACATATACGTTTAGAGATTATAAATTCAATTTGAACTCCACAATAATGAACACAAAGAATTATTTTGCGACTATATAATCAAACATAACATTTTTTCTAAATATAAATTCAAAAGAATGTACAATCAACAGACCTGATTCACTGATTCATTAATAAAAATTTTACACAAACAAACCTGACAACTAAAAAAATCATTTGGATTAAATTACATATCTGATTTCAAATTTTTGAATCCTATTTGGAACTTGGAACAAGTTAGTATGGTGTTTGTATTTTTGAAGAAGGAAGGGTAGTCTATTAGTATACAAATTCTTTAAATTATCTGATTTATTTCCATTTAAACAACTTAATGTTCGTAATTTTAACAATTTTGTTTTAAAAATTAATTTGTATCATCTTTAGAAGGAAATGTCTAATATACAAAAAAAATTCTCTGGTAGTAAGCTTTACTATATAATTAGAAAAACTACACCCCTAGAGCATTATTGTGCTTAATATGTTTGTCATTTGTGAATTTTTTTATTTCCTAAAGACTCATTCAATCCAAAACATTTACAATTCATATCCAGAAAATTATACAAGATGCCCATCAAATGTGGTGATCTTGATTTTTTTCCCTTCATAAGAGAAATCTTACAAAAATGCATTTTTTTCCACTTTAAATTGAATCAAGGTACATTTTTACCTCTCTACACCTTAATTTTATTTAAACTCTCTATGCTCAATTGTTTCTCAATTTTTTTAAATTTTTTCTTTCTTTATTTTCTTTTGCTTATTATTTTTCTCTTTTGTTTCTTTGCCTTTTTTTTTCATTTTTGTGTTTTTTTTGAACTTCTATTTTTTTTCTATTCCTTTATTTTGAAATTATTTTTTTCTTTTTCCTTTTTCTTGACTTTATTTTCTCTTTATTTATTTTTATTTACTATTTTTTCCTCTCTGTTTTTAATTTTTCTTTTTGTCCATTAAATCATCAAATTAAATGTTTATTCTAAGCTAAAATTATTATGTTTCTCATAAGTTAGACTTAGTGAAAATCCAGAAAATTATTTTCATGAGATGAAACTTGTTATTTGAAAGAATTTGAGAGCTAAGTCTTACCTCCAAAGTAAAAAATAGCGTATATCACAAAACAAGATACAATGTGGTAGTATCCAAATAGAATAACTTGTCATTTTGAAGTTTTTGATAAAAGTCGTGCTTCTAAAACAAGACTTATAAGACATTTTATAAGTTAGACATAGTGAAATAGTATAAATCATTGTCATGAGGAATGTGTTGTTTTTTTAACCCCCGAGCTATGTTCTACCTTTAAGGCAAAAGATACTGTATTCCCCATAAGTTATTTAATAAAAATAATATAAAATATTGTCCACAAATACAACTTGTTATTTGAATCCCTTGGGCTAAGATTTGCCTCTATGGCAAAAGTAATAGAACATATAATAAATCAATACATAATATGATGGTGTCAAGTCTTGCCCATAGGGCTTAACTTGTTGTCTGAAAATCCTTCGACTAACAAGTCTTACCTTTGGGCAATAATTGTAAAGTATCTTATAAATTAAAATAAAAAGTGATATTGTTAAGTTTTTCCATTAGGCTTAACTTGTTATTTTGAAGTCTTTGGACTAAGAGAAAAGAGTTATATATATGATAAATCAAGACGCAATGTAGAAGTGTCAAGTCTTGCCCATCAATGACGTTTTAGGTCTAACTCTTGCCTCTAAGGAAAGAATTATAAATCATATCATAAATCAATATATAATGTGTTAAATCTTGCCCATGGGCTTAAATTATTGTTTGAAAGTTTTAAGAATAAAATAACTTACCTCTAGGGCAATAGTTATAGAGTATCTCATTAAAAAAATATATAATATTATATTATCAAGTCTTGCCCATGGAGCTTAACTTATTATTTCAACATCCGTGAATTAAGAGGTAAGAGTTATATATATGATAAATCAAGACTCAATGTAGTAATGTCAAGTCTCACCATAGATGTAACTTTTGAAGTTTTTGATTTATATCTTGCCTCTAAGGAAAGAGTTATAGAGCATCTCATAAGTCAAGACAAAATGTAGTAGTGTTAAGTTTTACGTGTGGGGCTTAACTTGTTCTTTGGAAGTCCTAGGACTAACAAGTCTTGCCTCCAAGGCAATTGTCACGATCCAACCCTAGGGCTTAGACGTGACACAGAGAACTAGAAGTCCGAAGACAATCCAAACAAGCCTCTTAGCATATCATGTCCTTATCCTTGGTTGTGGAAGTAAAGTAAGACAATATCAAGAGTCAATTATAAAAAAAGAAGCGGGGCTAAGAGAAGTCTTTCATAATCAAATTACATAAGAAGAGTTAAACTCAAATATATAAATACCATATTATCCAACAACACCTCCACAAGGAATAGAGCGGGGGCCAAAACACTCCCCGAGCTCACCCTCAAGTAATAAATATCCAAAGATAGTTAATGTCTCAATATAACATGAAAGGAAAATAGATAGTGTCCTCCGAGTTGAGGATTCACCAAAGCTTTCTCCAAAGAATCGAACTAGCCACATGGAGGTGGATGATCAAAAGGAGCTCCGGTTCTTACATGGTGATATCATGTAGGCATAGAGTATACATTAGTACGTTTGAATGTACTAAGTATGTGGGATGCAATGCAACAAAAACATAAGGCATATTATTCAAAATGCATACATATATGCAATAGACACAATTTCAATATGACATAGATGATTAATGCTTGTAGTAAAACATGCTTGTAAAACATTTAGCTTGCATCATATACATATGTGGCAATAGACCTTAACCGATATAGACCAAGCGAGCTACTACTTGGAATCCAAGGCCTGACACCCCTTTAGTGAGGTGACCGGGCATGACACCACCTGGTGAAGTGTGATCTACTTGCCAAGGTAAACCAAACATGATAGCACGACAAGATGGATCCACTACTAAAGGCCTTTTTAGAGAAAATAACATAATCCTATGGTGACACATAATTTAGAGACAGAGGACTTTATATAAGGACCCCTTGAGTTAATCCCTCATATTAAGCCTCAATCGATGCTAAGTCTAATCCCTCGGAGTACTTGAAATAATCATAACTTTGGTAATAACATGAATAACTTGATAAGAGTAGCTCATTTATATGCTTGACCTCTATTAGTGAGCTTACTTGAACTTGAATATGAGGGTAAAATAATAATCATGCTTGATCCCTCAACATGAATTGCTCACAAGAGATAATAATCTCGAAACAGGGCTCAACTTGTCATTTTGTAAAATCATAGATACTTTCATGAATTAAATATATACTTGTTAGCCCATAATCACCTTGAAATAACTTGACTTGTAAATCATGCAATAGTTCATCAACATCATAAAGATTTTTGTAATGTCATTTTATCAAACACATGGTGGATTCATGATACTTTTACAAAATCATGCAATGCATAGAGAGTAAGAATCACGAAGGAGTAACATCAACCGCTTTACATTCATGTAGAACAACCCACCAATCTTAATAGTAAAACCCTTAGAATAGGTACCATGAAATCCATCTCAAAAGTTCATAATATTCATGTATAGTCTCAATAGTCATAAATCAATTCATAGAATAAGTTTAAAATAGATATTCATGCATATATAGTCAATACTTGAAGAATCCAACCTTAAATTAAGTTTATAATGTATAATAAAGTTTACCCATAAGATATTCTAAAATCATGAAAATAGATAAAGAGAAGAGGTTTGGCTTCATGGGTGAAAGGTAACC
>JAABOM020033380.1:0-17195 GCA_011800125.2 Solanum clarkiae
GTTTAGACCTTAAATAGCTAGCTTAGTGTCTTATACACATATGATATTCTATATGAGTAAGGCTTACTTAAGGATATTTTACTTATGCATTGATCGTACATGTCATATTGCAATATCATACCTATTGTCTATTGTTATGTATGTTGACTGTGAAGCTTATCTCTTGTTGCATTGCTTCCCACATACTTAGTACATTCAAACGTACTATTCCAAGCTTGTTGGTGAGTCCTCCATTCGGGGACTTTGGTTTATATTTTCCTCTTATCTATGTATTGAGACACTATCTTATGTTTTACATGATTATGAGGGTGAGTTCAATTACTTTGTCTTGTCCCCCGCTCTATCTATGAATTTAGAGGTGTTTGTTGGACAAGTTAAGTGTTTATGAGATGAGCTATGATTCCTTGTCTCTTGATTTTGATGTATTGCGAAGCTTTCCCTTAGTCCAATGCACCAATATATTCTACATGCCTTTTATATATTTCCGCGACCAAGGATGTGTAATAACAAGGAGTCTCGTTTGGGGTTCCTTCGGGTTCCCTATTCACCATGTCATATCCAGGCCCTAGGCTTGGGTCATGACAGATTGTTTGCATGAATATTGTGTCTCCGTTGATGGTAGGGCCCATAGAGTTAATTCCTTAATCACCCATCTTTGAGAAGGTAGTGGAGGGGTAAGTCCATCTCTTATTTTAGGGTACAATTTATCTCCAACAGATTGCATTTATCATCTTGTAATAGTTAGCAGTGCTGAGCCTAAATTATCTCTAGTGGGTTGTTTTAGATGACCAATGAGCTATTGAATGTCCTTTTTGGTATGGTGTATTTGGGATGGTGTCTTTTGGTTGACTTACGCACCGGTCATGTCCATAGCTCTCATGAATAGGGTCTTTTATCCCTACCATTTTATGATCATGATGGTTCTTGGTGATGATATGTTGATTGCTTCTGGATGTGAGGAGAGCTTGTGAGTTGTTCGAGGGTGACATTATGAATTTCGAGGAGGTTTCTTGATAATTTTGGAAAGTGGAGACCTTTAGGATAGAAGAAGGTGATTGGAGGAGTTTACTGGTTGACTAGGTTGGGTGAGGTTGAGAGTGATGGTGTAAGCACTTTGATGGTTTCGAATCTTCTATGGCTGAAGGTGGTCTAGTAAAATAAGTCTTTGATTTCTGACTTGATAGAGTTGGAAGACTTGATGAGGGATGTTTGAGTAGAGGTTGTCTCCCAAGGGGTAGATGGTGACATTTCGTACTAAGTGGAGTATGTGTGTTAAAGTTGATTGACAATCCTTTCATTATTCCTTGTTGCTAGTGAGATTTGGCTATGTGGGTCTATTGGTGCCAGAAAAGCTTATAAGGGTAGTTTCGTGTTCTTATTACATAAAAGTATTATCTTATGATATTGGTGGAATTTGGTTTGATGGATTGGAGGTCTTAAGGTGGTTTATGGTACTAAGTGGGTTATGTGCGATTAAGGTTGACAAATGAATTTAGGGTTGTTAGTCCTTATAGAATGTAGAGGGAGGTTGGTAAGGTTGCATAAGATTAGAATTAACTAGGGATATGGTTATGCTTTATCTGATTTTTTTTCACGCTTCTAGGTTCAAGGGATGTGGTGGTGACTCTAGCCCTATAGAACTTGTAAGATTCTGGGTGTTGTGGAGGATAAGTTTACTTAGGAAGAGGTCCTGATGGAAATATTGGATGAAAGGGTTGAAAAAGTTGATTGATAAGGGTATAGTGTTTGTCAAGGCCGTTTGGAAGAATCGTCAAGTTGTAAGTGTCTCTCAGGGAGTCAGAGCGGGCATGGAGAAGCAGTATCCATACCTCCTTCATTCTATTCAAGCTTATGATAACACGTCAAGTCCTTTTTACAATTCCAAGTCTTATGTTTCAACCCCTATATCATTTGCATGCATTCATGTTTATGTGGATAAGTTCATGATGATTTTGACATTTCTGTTGAGATTTTGAAAATGGTGTTTAAGTGCATTGTTGCATTCTTGTGGGGCTAATTTCTTCATAATTGCTCTTCTTATGTGCGTTTCTTCGACGTTCAGGGACGAATGTTCCCAAGGGGGAAATATTAAAACACCTCACACTTGTCTAGGAATACCCCATAATCGTAATTCCCTTATATCTCAAATCGGGAATATTTAAACACCCCTCCACATAGCTCAGAAAGATCCTACGATGCATCTTTTTTAGTATCTCAATCTCCGTGCATAAATTTACAAATCTGACTTCATATTCTAGTTCAGATGGCAAAATTGCATTGGGAAACGAATACCTAAAGCTATACTTTATCCGTGCCAAGAAAAATAATTTTTGGTGAAACTTCGCAAAAACAGTAGTTGTGCGCGATGGGTCCTCGACATAGAACTAACGCAAAATAGTTCAATAATTACTGAAAATTTGTTCATTTACCCCAGGGGAATTGGGTAAAAACCCTATAACTATATACATGAAACCCCCTCATTGTTTAGCCATTTTGAACCCTAAAAACCAACTAAAAACCTCTCAAGATCCTCTCTAATCTTCATCAAATTCTCCATTCGTTCTCAAGGTTTTTAAGAAGTCTTGTGGGAATTCAAAAACCAAGTCAAGCCCCAAATCCTCCCAAGATTCGAGTTTCCCAATCTCTTTCTGGATCTGAGGATTTTATTCAAGCTTCAAGTCTCCATTTCAAATCATCTTCAAGAAAATCTCCAAAGTCAAGGTATGTAGGTTTCTTTCAAGGGTTCATTTCACCCTTGATGCCCAATCTTTCTTTTCTTAAATATTGTATGATTTAAAGTTGACATACTCATGTGTCTTTTTTATTATGAAAATCACTGCACATTATGTTGGGATTTATGAAATTGTGAATGTTTTAGTATGTTTTGGGCTATGAATCTAAGGTCTATTGTGGGATTTGATGAAGGGTTTTGATGTATATTACTTGAGGGTGCTATCTAGTATCTATTGATGGTTTACATTGAGTTTTCTATCATGATTTTTCTTTTGAATTGCATGGTTATACACTAGCATTAGACATCCTCTAAATGTTTGATAAAATATTTGGTTATGGATTCTTAAGGAATTAAAGGTCTAGTGCATGTTTTATGAGTTGAATGGCCATATGATGATTATATAATGAATAATCATGATGACATGACTATGGAAGTAATGCATGTATATGATGATTATATGTAGATGATAGGAATGTTTATAGGAGTTACTTTTATGAAAGAATACCTATGGTGTTGCATGTAGTTTGTTGGGTTTCTATGTTTGTTGTGCTCTTGAGAAAGTTTAAACGGTCTTCCCTTGTTGTTTGAAATGAAATGTTGTGATGAGCTAGTTCTATGATCTCTATTGAAAAGGCCATGCCGTAAGGTAGAAAGACTAATGATTCCTATTGAAAAGATCATATCGTAAGGTATGGACCCCCTACCGAAAAGGGCATGCCATAAGGTAGAATAACTAATAGTTTCTACCGAAAAGATCATATCGTAAGATATGGACACCCAAATGAAAAGGCCCTGCCGTAATGTATAAAGTCTAATGGTTCCCACCAAAAAGATCATATCATAAGGTGTGGACATTCCATCGAAAAGGCCATGCCATAAGGTAGAATGATTCACCTCTCCGACTCAAAAGAGTTTATCATAAAGTAGGGGACATCTTATACTATCTACCAAAAAGATTTTGTCATACTGTAGGGGTATTGGTAACACTCTCCAAAAAAGGTTATATCTTAAGGTGAGTGAGGGCCATTTGGTCCAATTCATGAAGATTGGTAAGAAAGGGTTGAGTATATATTCCATAATGAGTTACATTCCTTGATCATGATTTACAAGCATGTTTTACCTTAAGCATTGTTCATGCATGCCATGTCGCTAATGTACTGTTTCTCACTATGATTATGCATTTTGATTATTGCCTATCTCTTGTTGCATTCCATTCAACATACTTAGTACATTCTAACTTACTAACGCATAGTACATGCCTGCATATCACCATGTAGGAACAGGTGCCCTGCTTGAGCATCTCCATCCACATGGCTAGTACTGTTTCACTCAAGCTTTTTGGTGAGTCCTCCATTTCGAGGAAGGTACTTATGATCTCTTGTTATGTATTATGACTTTCTCTTTGACTTATGTATTGACTATTAGGGTGAACGCGATTGCTTTTTTTGGCTCCCATTCTTATTTATGTAGTAGAGGTGTTGTTGGACATGTTATGTATCTATGCTATGAGCTTGAATCTATTGATTATTGATGTTTATGATATTAAAGTTTGTCCTTAGTCCCAATTTTCCCTTTATTTACATTTATTTCTTATTGTCATTGTAATTGCTTCTGTGACCAAGGATGTGTAATGATATACTATGAGACTTGTTTGGGGTTCCTTCGGGTTCCCCATTCGCCGGTCACGTCTGGGCCCCAGGCTTGGGTAGTGACATGTCCCTTAGCTTAGTTTATACTGATGTTGCCCTATGAGTTGTTTTATGCAGAGAAAGGGACTAATATGGACAAGTGCCCTAGGAAAGGCATGTGTTTTGAATTGACTCATACTTTTATGAGTGTGTATAGCCTTTTGCTACTAGGATACGATATCTAGGAGATTGTATGATTATATGTCGTATTTTGGCCTGATTCTAGTATAGATATGACTTTACTAGGTTAGGTTGTCCTAGATACTTATGATATAACATGATTGTCTATATTTACTCTAGCAACTTGTGATTGACAAGGTTATGGTATACTTGCCCTTTGTTAGGCATGACTCCACAGTGATTTTTGATATATATAAACTTTGATGTACTGCTGATAGTGGTTGTGCGCTAGTTCTTTCCATATGATGTTGGGTTATATGTCTTTATTAGAGTAAAGTAGTGGATGATGTGCTTTTATAGGGATGATTCTGTCAAGAGAGATGGTATATATAGAGGATCCAGATGCAAATAGGCTAGAGAGAGATTGACTGGTTCTATGCTCTGAGACCTAGATGATGCACCCTATAGTTCAAGTCTCTTGTGGCCATGTCCAACTATTTCAAATCCTAATGATGTGCCTCGTAGTCTAATTCTCTAGTGGTCAATTTGAGTGTACGTGATTGATGTGCCAATTCTAAAGAAGTCCGAGTATTTTATGTTACTTTTGGCCAAAGGCCCTATGGACTATACTCTATGGCCTAGGACTCATCAATTTTGATATTTTTGATCGAGGATCCCACTTATTCTATTCTTGGAGTGAGGCCCAATAATTGATACATTGAAATGAAATATTATTAATGGGAGGCGAATTCTTTCTCACATGGGGATGCATCCCAGCATTATGTATTTATATTTTGGATCGAGTCCTACGTGCCGGCACAGGGTCAACAAACAATTTGACATATGATTGTTGGGGTGAAGCCTATGATTGATTACTGTGGGTCAACTAACCTATTCACACCTATGTTGTACATGGCCATTGGAACCCGAAAGACCCTAAACAAGCGTCATAGTATCCATATTCACATAATTAGTTTAGAAGCACTTAAGTGATACTAAACAAATAGTTTTAAGGGACAATAAAGTAGGAGACGCGCTATGGGGATTCCATAGGTATAGTGATTAACATATATTAGCATAACTCATAGTACATAAGAACTAAGGGGCGGGTAAGTATGACTCACTCTCTGGGGAAAATGGGACGTAGGATCTTCCATATTTCAAAATAAATCCATATCATAATACTCATAATCAATTTATAATAACCATATCCAATAGGTAGCCATAATCATAATCTCCAAATAACAACACATAGGATATATTCGTACAAGAGTCGACAAGATGTCCAACAATGCCTGTAGTCGTAGAATAGAATGGGGCAAAGACATATCTCGAGCTCACCCTCAAAGTAAATAGCATGTTTAGAAGTAACATAAGGTATATAGATGGTGGCTTTTGACTACATCCTTCATAATCATACACCATTGGGCTCAAAACCTTAACCATAGTTCAATCAAAACTTTGATGCGTAGTAATGGGCCCTTTATATATAAACAATATGGTGTAAACATCTGTTATCATGAATACTTATGTGATCACATTTTTGTCATAATCATATGTGATCTTAAATCGCTGATTAATAAGCATATGTAATTTTGACTCACAAAATCACTTTCATCAAAAACCAATGCTGAGAATGCTATGTGAATTGGCATAGAGATTCGATCTTAAATCAACAATTTAATATGAAATTCAAGTAAATCCATAAGTAAAATCCACATTCAAATCAAAATTTAGATTACCCATGCTTAGATCAAACTTTCAAGGGACAATGCATATCTAAATCTTCATAATATCTATGCAATTCAACATATTAGCGCTATAATCACTTTAAAATTAACAATAAAGCATAGCCCATAGATTAATTGAATTAAATAAAAAATTATCTTAAAAACCCATATAATTCAAGTAAACTTAATTTCATGAAAATAAAAGTAAAAGAGTTTGGTGTCTTCATGGTCGAAAGAGACCATGAATCAATCCCACATACCTTCGTTCACCGAGAAGAAGTTCTGACTGTATGCACTGTATACCCACACGCACTGTATGCCTTTCTGTAAAGCCATACTTAGGAAAATTCAGATTGACGAAGTTCTGAGACGGGTGATTTCATACCTAGAAAATTTTCACACCAATGCCTATACGGAGGGCCATACAGATTGTGAATAGTTATAGACCGTATGAGGTTCATGTGTGATGTCCCTTAGCCAAAATCACGTTTTTGACTCCAAGGCTACATCACACGAGCCACCACACAGGACATAAAGTGCCATATGGACCTTCGGGAGTTCATGTGGTATGAACCTTAGTGTTGAACTCCAAAGTTAAGGCCAACACACTACACCCTAGTCCAAGGGCCACCTCAAGGCTTCTCTACACTACTCATGGTGAGTCGCACGGCTTGTGGAGGTGCCCTTAAGGTGTCACCTTTGTCAAAAAACTTTCTGGAACAAAATTCTAAGAACCATTAAGGCCATACCAAGTCCAGGTCCTTACATCATCCCTCCTTGGGAACATTTATCATTGAATGTGTTAGAACAAAGATTGAAATGCTTGACTTAAACATGAAACTTCCAAACACAAGACACATTGCATATTTCATTACTTGAAAATCATAAAGTCATAAAAACTCATATCAAAACATCTTCAAATCATTCAAAATATTTTTAAATCATTTTTGTGCACATGTATGCATGTCATATTATGAAACACAAGAGTGAAAGAAATGGGACCACTTGAAATAGGTAGAACCAAATACCTTGAGCTAGAGTAGATTAGAAAAGATAGAGGTATCATCGCATCATACATGATTCCACTTCCTGTGTAGCACATTCAACATGTTAATTCCTCCAAAGCACTTTAACCGAAACCACATCCTTCTTGCAAAGCCATTTCACTTGTCTATCAAAAATCTTAACCGAAACTTCCTAATAGGACAAGTTCTCGTCAACTTCAACTCCCTCCAAAGACACAATTTGACTAGGATCACCAATCAATTTTCTCAACATAGACACATGGAAAAACAGGTAGATAGAACTCAAATATGGAGGCTAATTGAACCTATAAGCTACATTTCCAATCCGCTCAACAATCTCATACGGTTCTACATGTCGGGTACTTAACTTGCCCTTCTTACCAATACACATTACACTCTTCATGGGTGAGACCTTCTCATACACCAAATCTCATACATGAAACTCGAGATCCCTCTTTCTAACAACAAAATAAGAGTTTTAGCGACTTCAACCTTCTCCATAGCCTCCAACACAAAATTCGGGCCAATCAAAGTCCTCTCTCCCAACTCAAATTATCCTACCAGATATCTACATCTTCTACCATATAAAAATTCAAATGGTGCCATACCAATGTTTGTATAAAAGCTATAGTGTAAGCAGACTCGATAAGTGGTAGATGATCACCCTAATTTCCTTTAAATTCTAACACATAAGCCATCAACATGTCCTCTAAGGTTTGAATTATCCTTTTGGCTTCTCCAATAGATTGAGGATGAAAAGCGGTACTTAACTTCACCTTACTATCAAGCCCTCTTTGTATTTCCAAAAGTGAAAAGTAAATTGGGTGCCACGATCCGATATGATAGACATAGGCACACCATGCAACCTTACCAACACTTGGATATACAACCTTGAATAACCTGCGACATTGAAAGTAGTCTTGGTGGGTAGGAAATGAGCCGACTTAGTCATCTTATCAACGATAACCAAATAGTATCAAATTGCTTTTGGTTTGAGCAAACCAACCACAAAATCCATATTCACATCTTTCCACTTCTAGGTGGGAATCTCATAATCTTTTGCCAAACCATTGGGCCATTAGTGTTCTACTTTCACTTTTCGATAATTAGAGCTTTTGGATAAAAATCTAGCTATGTCTTTATTAATACCATGCCCCCAATACACTTCTCTCAAATCCTGATAAATCTTGGTTGATCCCAGATATACAGAAAAAGAGAATTGTGGGATTCACTCATAATCTCCTCCTTAAGAACATCCATGTCTAGAATAAACAATTGACCTTGGTACCAAATTACACCATCTCCCGCTTGGGAGAAAGCCCCTATCTTCTTTTCGATAACCAACCAATTTAACATAACCAATGACAGGTCTAAGTCTTTCTTTGCCTTGACATTAGCAACCATAGATGATTTATCCCTTTTCTGAACATGAATGAAACATTAGACTAACTCAACCCAATTCACTAATATTTTTGAACAGTGCACATCCTCTCTCATCAAATCCAACATTAGATCCAAGATTTGAAGCTCAACACATGCTAAAACAACAATACTTTGATGAACTATAATCACTACGTGGTAAATTTCTCAATATAAAAGAGCCACATGTAAAATCAAGTTTAATTCATGCAATGTTATAAAAAGGAGACTTAGGTACCATGGGTGAAAGGACTCAATGGTTCAACACCACATATCTTAGCTTTGGAGAAGTTCTTGGTGAAGGTTGACAATGGAGACTTAAAGCTTGTAGAGAATCCTTCAATCCGGATGAGATTTTTGAGTCTTAGAATTTGGAGTGAAAGTATGGCTAAGTGTTTTGGGGAGTATTGGGAATTGTTTAGAATAATATAAGGGTGAAATTTGACTAAGGATAGATAAAAACACGTTTGGGAAACTTGGGCCCAACACTTAGAATGTTTTGGGCCCCACAACAAAAACTGCCAGGCAAAAACACATCTCCACATCAGGAGAGGACACACAATGAGATTTGTACTAAAGCATGCCCATGGCACATCATAGAAGCATTGTAGAAGCGCCGTGAACAGCTCACTAGAAATCGTCCTTTAAAAATTTATAATTGCTATTCTTTCGCTGTTAAATCGAGGTTAGACCCTCTATCACCTAATTTTGAACCCCTGATCACAAATATGAAGTTAGATCTTCTAAATAACTAATAGAGTTTTAGATATATGGAAATTAAATTCCAGTCATTTCGAGGCACATTTTTGGACACCTTTTGGGGTTGTTTCACAATCCTCTCCATGTGTAATCTCAAACTCACCACATCCAATCCAACAAAGTCACAAGGCAAGATTTAGGCACCATATGAACATTAAACAATATTTACCAACCTTCTAGCAACAATAGACTCAACAAGCGGTAGTCACCTAGACTCAACTCGGGACAAACACAAGAAGGCCACAAACAACAAAAGAATAATGAAGGGAATAGTGGAACCATACCCAACAATGCACACACCTCTAAGTTGAGGAAACCTAAACATGCCGTTAGAAACATTGGGTGCCTCATCTCCTTCTTGCTTCCTTTGAAGAGCATAGTACTGATTACGTCTTAGAGCATCCCCTTGATCAACAGGACCATCTAACCCTTGTTCTGATCATATGGGTAATCCAAAATTTTGTGGCCCATTTCCCCACATGAAAAACATGCACCTGTGTTCCTCCAACATCCATCACTATGTTTTCGTCCACACTTTGGGCATCTTGGATGAGTCACCCCATCATCTCCTTTGGGCATTGGGTTTTGTTCCCCATTCTTAACAACCCACTTGCTTGGAGCATTGTCAGATCTTAGACCTTGGGAGTCACCATCCCATCGAGCCCTCTTGGCCTTCTCCTCATAGTTGTGGTGCACAACGCAACCATGAATAAGACTGCAATCAATGTGGTGAGTTGGGATCAGAGGATCTAACAAGCTAGTGCTTTAATACCACCTTTGTCACAACACAAGCTTAGAGCCTAGACGTGACTGGGGAATGGGGAACTCGAAGTAACCCCAAACAAGCCTCATAGTATATCGTTACACATCCTTAGAATAAATACATAACAAGCCTCATAGCATATCTCTTAGAGTTACAATAAGAGATAAATGTAAACAAAGGGGAAATTAGGACTAAGGAAAAACTTTCATATCATAAACATCAAGAGTCAATAGATTCAAGCTCATAGCATAGATACATAACATGCCCAACAACACCTCTACTACATCGATAAGAGCGAGGGCCAAGGCAAAGCAATCGGACTAACTCTCATAGTCAATACATAAGTTAAAGAGAAAGTCATAATGCATAACAAGAGATCATAAGTAGCATCCAAGAAATGGAGGACTCATCAACAAGCTTGAGTGAAACTGTACTAGCCACTTGGGTGGAGATGCTCAAGAGGGGCTCCGGTTCCTACATGGTGATACTATGTAGGTATAGAGAATGCATTAGTGTGTTGGAATACACTAAGTGTGTAGGATTAAATGTAACAACAGATAGGCAATAATCAAAACACATAATCATAGCAAGAAATAATACATTAGCGACATGGCATGATGAACAATACATAAGGTAAAACATACTTGTAAATCATGATCAAGGAATGTAACACATTATGGAATACATACTCAATCCTTTTTATTAATCTTCATGAAACGGACCAAATGACCCTAATCACCTTATGATATAACCTTTTTGGAGGGTGTTACCAATACTCCTACCATACTACATAGTCTTTTTGGTTGATAGTATAAGACGTCCCCTACTCTAAGATAAAATCTTTTGAGCAGGAACCATGACTCATTCTACCTTAAGACATGGCTTTTTCGATAGAATGTCCACACCTTACGATAAGATAATTTTAATGGGAACTATTAGTCATTAAACCTTACGGAATGGCCTTTTTGATAGGGTGTCCATATCTTATGATATGATCTTTTTGGCAGGAACTATTAGTTATTCTACCTTACGACATGACCTTTTAGTAGGGGGTCCATACCTTACGATATGACCTTCTCGGTAGGAATCATTAATCTTTTTACCTTACAGCATGGCCTTTTCTGTAGAGTTCATAGAACTAGATCATCACAACATTTCATTTCAAACAACAAGCGAAGACCTTCTCCTTTTTCTCGAGAGCATAACGAACATGGTAACCTAACAATCTATTTGCATCATCATAGGTATTATTTCATGAAAGTAACTCATACAAACATTCTTATCATCATCATATTGTCATCATATGCATACATTACTTCCATAATCATTTCATCATGATTTCATCATCATATAATCATTATATGGCCATTCAACTCATAAGACACGCACTAGACCTTCAATTCCTCAAGAACCCATGACCGAACATTTTATCAAACATTTAGAGAGTGTGTAATGCTAGTGTAAAATCATGCAATTCAAGAGTAAAATAATGCTAGAAAACATAATGTGAAACCATCAATAAATACATGGTAACACCCTCAAGAAATATACATCAAAACCCTGCATAAACTCCCACAATAGACCTTAGATTCATAGCCCAAAACTTAGTAAAACAGTCACAATTTCATAAACCCCAACATAATATGCAGTGATTTTCATAATACATAACACCCATTGGTAAATAAACTATAAATCAAATAATTTTTAAGAAAGGGAAGCGTGAGCATCATGGGTGAAATGAACCCATGAAAGAAACCCACATACCTTGCCTTTGGAGATTTTGTTGAAGAAGATTTAAAATGGAGACTTGAAGCTTGAATGAAATCCTTAGATTCGGAAAGAGATTAGGACAATTGAATCTTGAGGAGGACTTATGGCTTGACAGGTTTCCATGAATTCCCACATGACTTCTTGAAAACCTTGAGAATGAATGGAGAATTTAATGAAGATTAGAGAGGATTTTGAGAGGTTTTGTTTTGTTTTTAGGGCTTAAAATGGCTAGACAATGAGTGAATTCCGTGTATATAGGTATAGGATTATTTCCCAATTTCCATGGTGTAAAAAGTATAATTTTTTGGAAATTTTTGAACTAGTCTGTGTAAGGTCCGCATCGCGGACCGATCATCGACAACTACTGCTTTTTGTGAAGTTTCACCAAAAATTATTTTTCTTGGCACGGACAAATTATAGCTTATAGGCACTCGTTACCCCCTGCAATATTGCCCTATGAACAATATTATGAAGTCAGATTTGCAAATTTCTGCACGGATTTTGAGATATTGAAAAAAATGCATCATAGGATCTTTACATGCTATGTGGAGGGGTGTTTAAATATCCCCGATTTGATATATAAGAGAATTATGATTATGGAGGTATTCTTAGGCAAGTGTGGGGTATTTCAGCCCAAGATGCTAGATAATAAGAACGATGTCACCTACCCATAATCATATCATAGCCCTAGTACTATCAAGGATAACGCCTAAGACAGCCATGTGCCGGCCCACCGATAATGTGCCCCTCTCATAAACAGGGTGCTAGTCCCAGGACTAACCCACATAGCTAGTGTCTCATCATAAATAGCCTAGGAAGCCCATAAGATATAACTTACATCTCACTAATAGGGTCACACTCCCATCTCTAACTCACTAGTGGCACAACAACAACACCTCTCAAATAAAATAATACAATGTTCCTTCAGGAGTGCCAGTATAACCATCCCTAGAACATGTGGTGCTTCTCCAGTGACTAACCAATAGCACAAGTACATAACAACCAACAACAGTATACAAGATCATATAAGTCAAAGGGCAGAACAGAATCACGTTTTAAATAGGCAATCTACCATAATTCAGTCAACCACAAGTACTAAGAACAAATATAGATTGCTAGTGCACAAGGTAGCATATAGTCACTTGTCAGCCTTATAAGGTAGTATATTTTGGTAATCTCAGGCCACACACGTATACAAGCAAGAGTCAGTCTTAGTGTACATACTTGTCACATGTTCTAAGCACATCCATTCCCTTTTCAAGCCCTTCTTGTAGAAAAACAGTGTAAGAACTCAGATAGTATAGCTACTACAACTAATGCAACCCTCAATGCAACAACTATCATCTCATAAGATCATATATATAACACAGATCACTTATAGCTACAACAAACGCAACCCTCAACACAACAACTATCATCCCATAACATCATATATATAGAACACACAAATCACATAATGCATATACAACGTATACTCTACACCTCAATCAATAAGCAATACCCTTCTACATATTCCATTCCAAATGCGCATTCATTTTTACTTACTTTAAGATTCAGAGGAAGCCCAGCCTACCTAATAGACGACGTCTTGTATCCCAAGCTAATCCAGCCAAGGTTGTCCCCTCAAAAGCACTTCCCAATATTTCTCAGATGTTAAAAGACAATTCTCAAGGTCGTTACGGCAGATTTAGCTATAAAATCCTTGGAAACAGGTGAAATTACATCAATTACGACTAAAATAGTAGAAAATGGGGTCCACATCAAAAATACTTAACTAACCCTTATAAAATGATCTCTCCATCACCCTGAGTCAAAGCCAAAAATTGAGCCTAAAACAGATCCGATATTAGAGAAACAACCCAAAAATGAAGTTAAAAATGTCATGCCACATGGTAGATCATTCCCCTTTTTTGGTCATTTTGGGCTCATCCAGACTTTGATTTTCCCAAATAAAAGATGTAACTCTTTGATTTTGACATTTTGATCCAATGATGCGGTCAGAATTTCCAATGTATTTTTCCACGATAATGTGAGGGTCTCACTTCTTTATTTGCAACTTTTAACGAAAGGATTTGGGGGACTAATTCGTATTTAGACATCTCTGATACCAAACCAAGTGTCATCATAGGCCAAAATTGATTATTTAGAGCTAATCATGCTATCAAAATTATCATCCAATGCACAATTAGAAAGGTCGTTGACTGAGTCAACTATTAATTGATTGTGATGGCTAAATTTGCAAGCCACAAAATAACTTTATCGGACTCGCTCCTAGACTAAATTGACCATTCTAGAGCTAATGGAACTATTAAAATCCTAACAATCCCTAGTTTAAGAGCCTTAAGTACAGAAAAATTGGCTTGAAAAGTGACCTAGAGTCTGGTTTATGAGATAACATATGGCCCATAAGTTGACCTCTTGTCCATAGGTTTGTTCTCAAATATTGATCTTTTGGAAGGGGAAATGTTTCTAAGTGTAGAGTGACCCACGAACCAAGCAATGGCCCGTAGGATAACTTATAACCCATAGATAGTTTCGTGAGTAGGACCCCAGACATACGGAAAATTTGATGTTTTTAGGAAAGTGGTATATGAGTTATTAGATGGCTTGTATAATGGGTTACGACCCATGGAAACCTTTCGAGGATAAGGCCAAGGATATGAGTAAAAATGATTAAGTCTGGAAGGACTCTATGAGTCCAACACTGACCCTTCAGAGGGATCATGGCCCATAATATTATTCATGATTTTCAATCCATTAAAGTTAGTTTTCATGATTTTTAGATATATCATAAGATGACAGACCTATGGCTCATAAATCGACCAACAGGCTGTAGTTGGGGTTCTGTAAGATGCTCCCAAAAGTTTGTAATAAGGGATAATTTGGTCATTTCTAATAATTTTACTCCTATAGTGTGTCATTTGGGGATAGAAAAGGGATCTATTTTAGCGTTCAAGCTCTAATTTATATCATTTTTCACTATCAAATTCTCTTAGGCAAAAGAGGCTCTCAAGACTAGGCAAGAACACAGCTAGGGTTTCCAATGTTTCTTCCACAAAGGCTTTGATTTCTGTTTCGACATATTTCCCTGGGTATGTGAGTTGATTTATTTGTGTCATTTCATCCATAAAGTCCCTATTAAGAATTTTAACCTTTTCTTTAAGTTCCACAATTTAATATGCTTCCTTATGTTATTATATGATACTTATGAAGTTAAGCAACTATTTTGCTGAGTAACTATAAGCATATTTGAAGTATGATGTTGATTCAATAAGGATTTTTAACATGATCAATGTTGGGAAATCCAGATGTTCCATTTAAAAGAATTTTTCTAAGACTTTATTTGATTTATGATTGTTCCATGCGAAAAGCTAAATCCACCTTGTTTCCAATGAAAGATTCCTATCATTTATGATTATGATTGAGGCATTAATGAAGAGCTTCAAAGCTAAGTTTACCAAAGTTATATATGTGATGTTCATGTCCCTAAAATATGCTTAGGAAAGACCCTTAAGTTATTGCTACTCCTATGATTGCTACTTATGATTGTAAGAGTATATTTCAAAGATTCTGTAGGATGACCTACAATCGAGAGGACTAGAGGTTGGGACTCATTCCATTAGTTGAGTCATATCCTTTGAAGTTAAATCTCAGTGTCTCTTACTATATGCAACCATAACGGCCTTATAGGCTAGGCTAGTGGATTCATGTAGGCCTAAATGTTATGAAAGATGCAATTGCAAAGTTACTAAGTTTTGAACATCTATCTTGGCAAGTAGATTCCCTTTTTGCCAAAGGAAGGAGTGCATTGGCATTTTTCTAATGTAAGGAGTTCATTGGATTCCATATAGTAGCTCACATGGTCTTACTATCGGTTATGATCAATTCCCACAAGTTTTATGATCTTATGCTTCTTATGCATTGTCTCACATTGATCTTGAGGCATACTCCTTGTGCATATTTAAGCTTGCTTGTGTATCCCTTATTGTATATATCCTTATATATTATGTTTCATAATGATGGCATTACAATGTCATCCACGCATTGCATATCACATACATAGTACATTCAAGAGTACTAATGCATAGTTTGCCCGCATAATTTAACCATGTAGGGATACATGCACCTCCACAGGCTCGAGGCTAGTTTTCGACATCAAATACTAGTAGCTTTATTTTCATTAGCCCTTAGTTTGGGACACCTCCACTTTTCTTCTATCTTCTGTATTTTCATTTATTTTTAGACGATGTATTTGTGACCCTTCTAGGCTTTTACTTTCTATGTTCTCTTATTTTGGATTCTTTTCTTTTTGATAAAGATCAACCGATATCGGTCTCATCCATTTGTGAAGTAGTTATATGCGCATGGAAAAACAAATGGATTGTAGTTATTCAACTACTTTTAATATTGTTTCATTGCTAAGTATACCCCATAGCTCCTTCCCTTATATTTTCCCTAAAGCTTTCAATTTAATGATTATGAATGTTTAAGATGCTTAGATGGCTTGGGTAAGGTGCCTTTCGGGGCTCTCACTCGCCGTGTGATGACTAGGCCCCTATATTATGTAGTTATAAACTTAGTATCAGAGAATGAGATTTTAAAATATTCCTCGTGTCACGACCCAAGCCTAGGGCGTAGACGTGACATGGCGAATGGGGAACCCCAAAGGGACCCGAATCAAGCATCTTTACTTGTTATAACACATCCTTGGTCGCGGAAGCATGCAAAAGACATATATATTAAACAAGGATAAAAAGGCATATGTAAAAGCTTGCCAAAATAACAACATTACCAAAACCCGGAGTCACAACTCATATAATAAATACAGACTTGTCTAACATACACCTCTAAGTACATAGACAGAGCGGGGCCAAGACAGTACTGTCGGGCTCACCCTCACAGTCAATATAACATAACGTAGTGTCTCAATACAAAGGTAGTAGAAAGATAGACTAAAGTCCTCGAAATGGATTAATGAAGGGGATTCTTATTTGCACAAATGATACTTCGAGCATGGAACGAGCATGACTCACCAACAAGCTTGGAATAGCACCATCTAGCCACGTGTAGGAGGGGGATCAACTCGGGCACCAATTCCTTTATGGTGATATCATGTAGGGAAGAGTATGCGTTAGTACAGTTGAATATACTAAGTATGTGGGATGCAATGCGACAAGGAATAGGCAT
>JAABOM020033391.1:0-17195 GCA_011800125.2 Solanum clarkiae
CCAAAAACAAACACGCATACACATATTTTCACCCACCCCATCTCGTTACCCACACTCCCGCCTACCAATTTAAAAAATAAACAACAAAAAAGAATCATGCACACAAAGTTTTTTAGAGCAATTAATTTTTTTATTATGAGTGGGGATCTATGGGTCTATATGGGTACCCATATTTTGCCCATTTTGACCATATTTGTATGAGCTCTTACAATAGACCAACTCATATTTACCCATTTTGAAAATATGAGTGATCCATTAAACTAAATATGGGTAAAATGAATTCATTTTATGTTATATGGATTGAAATTGCCACCTAGGAACTCATGAACCAAAATGTAGGCACCAATACAAAAAATGGTACATAATAACAAGCAAACGGAAATAGTAAAAATAAGATACAAAAATAAAATAAGTAAGCAACATGTAGAACAAGCCCTAGGCTCTACTTGCACTATTAGGCTTGGTAAATGTCCAAGATTTAGTCTCCACTTGCACTATTAGGATTGGTAAATGTCCAAGATTTGGTATTTGCATCTTAGAGTGTTACTTCTATTGTTCAAACATCTATCTTGTTCGTGCAACAATTGAAAGAAAGGGTAATATCAATCTCATTATGGGTCACACAGTTTCATATGCAAAAACTAAAAAGGGAAAGAGAATCTTATTTCTTAGCACAAAGAGAGCGCAACATCTGGGACAAAGAATTCTAGAGGCACAATCATGCATGGATGGAAACCAACCGACAATAAAAAATAACACTAGATCGGTTCATGAATAGGAAATCTCAACCTCTAGATAAAATGCTCTACATCCCTTATCTTTTTGTATAGATTCTCATTCAATAACATCCTAAAGAAGTGCTTGAAAAACGAGATCAAGAATCAAAAAGGTAAAACAAACAAATGACTCCAAAGAAACAAAAAATTGAACCCACCTATAAAATAGCAAAAAAGGTCTAAAAAAAGCAGGAAAACATATATCTAGTAAGAGTCAAGAATACAACCAAGACACCCAATAATCAGAAGCACCAGATCTGAATCCTTAGCCAATCGAACAAAATGTAGGCAACCTAAAAATGAATGTATAAAGATAAGAGACAAGATAGGCATAACTAAAAAAAGAAGGAACTAGAAACTTAATAAGATACCAAAATCAGAGCCTTCAAATCAAAGATAGAAGGCGGAAGAGGAGAGTCAAGAACTTAATTGGCTGAAAAATAGGCATCAAAATCGCCAAATTCAAGCTCAGAAAACAGTAGAAAAAGAGCAGCTGAAAAGTTCTACATTTCTCAATTTTAGGTTGAGAAGACATTTACATTACTTTTTGATTTTTACATTTATCATATTGCAGGACTTTAGTTATCACAACAAAACAGTAAGCAGGTTGGGGCCCATTGTACCTATTTTAAAAATAAAATATTAATTTTCTTTTGTTTTCACATGTCTGTGTGTTCAAAAATATCAGGAAATTCTCACTTACAGTAAGTGCATTTGAAGCGTTGTCTCATTTAGGCACGTGTTGTTGCAAAATTGTGCTTGTTTTTGAACCGTTCCAGATGTCAAGTCTTTATGAAAGGAAAAAATAGAACTTGTTGCATGCATGTGAAAACAAAAGATAATTAATATTTTATTTTCTAAAATAGGTACGATGTGTCCCAAACCTGCTTATTGTTTTATTATGATAAATAAAGTCTTGCAATATAATAAATATAAAAAGCAAAAAGCAACATAAATGTCTTGTCAACCTAAAATTGAGAAGTGCAGAACTTTCCGCCCCTCTTTTCCCATAGTTTTTCTAAGCTTGAATTTGGTAATTCTGATGTCCATTTCTCGGCCAATTAAGTTCTTGATTCTCCTCTTCCGTCTTTTATCTTTAATTTGAAGGCTCTGATTTGATATCCTATTGAGTTTCTAGTTCCTTCTTTTTTAGATTATGCCTATCTTGTCTCTTATCTTTATATGTTCATTTTTAGGTTGCCTACATTTTGTTCGATTGGCCAAGGATTCAGATCTGGTGCTTCTGATTATTGGATGTCTTGCTTGTTTGTTGACTCCTACCAGGTATATGTTTTCCCCCTCTTGTAGACCTTTTTTGCTATTTTATCGGTGTGGTTCTATTTTTTTGTCTCTTTAGATTCATCTATTTGTTGTACCCTTTTGATTCTTGATCTCGTTTTTCAAGAAATTCTTTAGGATGTTGTTGAATGAGAATCTATTTAAAAAGATAAGGGATCTAAGGAGTTTCATCTTGAGGCTCCATTTGGGATTTCTTATTCTTGAAGACGATCTAGTGTATTTTTGGTTGTCGGTTGGTTTCTGTCCACGCGTGCTTGTGCTTCTAGCATTCTTTGTCTCAGATGCTATGCTCTCTTTGATGCTAAGAAGTAAGATTGATATTGCTTTCTCTTTCAATCTTTGCACCGAATAAGATTGATCTTTGAACAATAGAATTAACTCTAAGATGCAAATACCAAATCTTGGACATTTAGCAATCCTAATATTGCAAGATACAATTATTACCGTTTCTTTCAACATATGTATTACTATAACTTTAGATTATAATTTTTTAATAAAAGTTTCCCATAATTTATTAAAGCAAAAACAATACACCTTCTTTAAGACCCTAATTAAAAAAAAAAACATATATAGTACAAAAAATAGTACTAGTTTATTTAAATTTTTCAATACGTTTTTCAAATATTCCATCCAAGTTAAAACAATATCTTTTATCATAACTTCTAAACAAACTTTTTTTAAAAAAAAAAGCTTCTAGTTTTTTTTTAAAAAAAAAATTGGAGGTTTTAAAGAGATACATTAAAAAAAAGTTTCTAGTTTTTTTTTAAAAAAAAAATTGGAGGTTTTAAAGAGATACATTACTTTGATTTAATAAATTATGAAAATAAATCTAATAAGATGAAGGTTTATTTTATTTCATAGAAGAATAGCACCATACTAAATATTTAAGAAAGAAAAAGAAAAAAAGAGAAGGTTGTTAGTTTGAAGGGTATAAGTGAGCTAAAAGGTGGATGAAAGATTATTTTTAGACCAAAAAAATGATAAAAGGGTATTTTTAGACCAAAAGATGGATGAAGGGTATTTATTTACCTTTTCTTATAGTTGGAGGGTATTTTTTGGCACTTTTCCATATAACCTTTTAACTTCTAGAGCTTATATAAAAAAAAATAGTTAATTTATATTTTTAAAATTCAATTTTTGCAAATGTTAATTTAGGTAAGGTTAATTATAAAAGATTTCATGAAATAGATAACTTTGTTTTTAATCATTTTGTATTCATAGAATTCAACAATCTATCAAGTTGTACAACTTAGAGGTCATTTGGTAAGTGGTTAGATTTATGAAGGTATTAGTAATGTAGATTAGTTATAAGTATCTAATTTATGTATTATTTTACATAATATATAGATATAATCTATGAGAAGTTGGACCAACCATTGTTTTACCCTTTTCCACTTTAGCTCCTTCATCCGATTTTCAATGTCAAAATAGTGAATATAATCTATGAGAAATTATCCATGTGATAATTATATCTCATATATAATGCACTCAAAATAATTGCATGGATTAAATTATTTTGATATTGAGAATCAGTTGAAGGAGCTGAACTGGAAAAGGCAAAACTGGAGGAATTAAACAAGTTCCGTGAATGATCATGAAAAGGCACCGGAAGAAATTCTAAAAGGAAATAGTGGCAACAATTCTAAGAGGTCTGATACACCACACCTCAAAAAGTTTTGTTGAGGCAGAAATTCAAAAAGAAAATCATGATGATAAAACTCAAGATCCAAAAGTCCAAAAGCTACATACTTTTCAAATTACTAACGAGTATGAAGACTCCATGCAACTTTAGGATTTTTCACAACATTAAGGATCTAATGAAAACTGTAACGACATTTACTAAATGAAAACAAACTTTGTCTCCCTAATAGATTTTGTCTGGCTCTTTTTTGGCTACATAGTATTATATATTTTCCTTAAAAGATAATTCCCTTTTATAATTATTAATATGCTTAGTCATGCAATACAAAGTTAAGAAGAGACATATCAACCTAGCATAAAAAACTTAAAAAATAAGAGTGTGTCAGCCTATAATAATGAAGTGCAAAACTATGCAGCTATAAGGAGGTCACACTTCTAGAAATGGTCAGCCGCAATGCCACCATGCTGTCACTGAATGTAGAATCTAAATCACAGGCCTTTACATTTTTAATAAGAAGTCAGTTATTGTAGAACATTTCAATGATTCCAGTAGCAACTACAACCTGGTAAGCAATGCAAATACTTGCATAGCGAACAGTAGACCGTGATGGAAGAAGTTGATGTTCAGGAAAGTCACTTTAATTAAAAAAAAAGGTAAGCACAAAAGCAAGAAGTAAAGATACTCATGTAAGTGCAAAATCTCATTGCGTAATATACGAAATGTCAATGCATTACTATACCAGAGTCATGGATCTCAGGAAAAAGGGATTTCAAGGACATAGTATCTGCTTCAAGCACTTGATCTTCCACGACATCATCCCTTCCTTCCTATTTTCTCTTCTTTTCTGCTCCCAATGGCATAGACCTCAGCTTCCTAAAAGACAGCTATAACAAAACAAACAAAATGGAAAGGGAAATAAAGCTTAATTTCCCAAAATAAAAAATGGGGTACCGGTTTACATAAAAAATGGTAGCTCCTTATAACTATGTGCAGATTCAATAGATCAAAAGTTTATTCCTTTTTCAACCAAAAGGAGAACAATGCAAAAACTAGAAAAAAAACAAACAAACAAATAAACAAAACCAACAATGAATAAAGTAGGAAAAACTCAATTGTAATGAAAAGGTGAGTTAAAAAAATAAAACTTTTTGCTTTCATCCGAGATTTCAAAAGGTTTTGCTTGGATGATAAGCATCCTACATGGTTATATTTCAATAATCATGCACAACCATCAAAGTAGAATCAAGAAGGTGGGAGCTCGACATCATTGAGATCTACTCCTTTACCTCCCACACTAGTAAAACCAAAAACGAATTTTGTTATTACTGATCAAGTAAAGAAAGAAGAAATTCATAAGATCTACCTGATGCTGACAAAGAAGGAGATGTCACAACCTCCATATGACGTGACATGGATGACCATGGATTTTCCATCTGGATTGTGGAAGGAACTGAGGTAAGAGGATGATGGAGAAAGATAGATCTATAATGATGGAAGAACAATAGATATACTCTTGGTTAGACGTTCACAGAAGGGAAGAGCAACACGGCAGGAGGTCGGAGACCACTATAGAGAAGCAAGAGGAGAAGAAGCGTCTTCCAGAGTCTATTGACCAAGGATGATTTTTTTTTTTGAAAGGATGGTGAATATAAAGAATCTAGATACCTTCCTAGATGTTATCTCAATGGATTAGTGGGTCTAGTAGTTTGTTTTAGATTTGGGCCAAATCAACTTGTTACTTAGTAGTCATGTTTCGCCTTGAGCTTAAAAATTTAATTTATATATAAAAAAAAAGAACAAAACAACCAAACAGTGTCTGTACTAATTCTATTAGATTTCAAGCTCAAAAAATAAATCTTTTACCTATAAATGTCAATTCTCTCATACTCCATAAAGGGTGATTTTAGTCTTTTGAGTGTCTCTTTCTTTGAGAAAGACTGAAATTGTAGTGTATGAGATTGTTGTGTGATGAAGCTTCAAATGTACAAAGAAGGAAAAAAATAAAAGAAGACTATGTTTATGTAGAAAATTTGATATTGTTGGCAATAAATATTTTTTGACTAAAAGAGGAAATTTGAAAGTTCCTATTAAGATCTTTTTGACTAGTATTGTTGGTAATAAATGCTTTTTGACCAATTTGAGTCAAGGAAAATATCCTATAATTAGGTGCGAGTGTTTGCTATTCGATTTGATATTTATAAAGTTGATTTCAACATTTTGATAAACGGTAATTGAAAATAGTACGTATCAAATAAGGAAGTTTTGTTGAATAAATTCATATTATAATTTGATAATTATGTAGTAAAGAAGAAAAAAGATGCATTTATAATTTATCTAATGTTTGACATGTTAATTTTTACAGAAATCATGTGTACATATCAAATTTTTACTATCAAGTCTGAATATTACGAATATATTAGCATAGATCAACCAAGAGATCTAAATCACTAACAATTAATTCGGGTGGACGTTTATTATGTCCAAAATCTATTTTCGGTAGTTAAAAGAAGATAATCAAACTTTCAAAGTTTGTCCCAATATAGTAATCAAACTTTACTATGGTAAATTATAGAAAATCATCTGTAGAGATTAGATCTTCACTAATATGGGACTTTAATGTCGACATATTGGATTTGTGCCAAAAATTCCCGCATTAAAAATAAACCGTTATGTAATAAATATGTGAAAATGCTCACATTTTAATTGTTTGTCATAATTATTTATTATCATTTTTGTTACTTTATTTAAATGTCACGCCCCGGGAGGGTACCCTTAGCGTGGCTGACACTTGAAGAACCACTGTTGATTCTCCAAGATAACCGTTTGGTATCATCGTCACATCACACTCATTATGAAAGAATACTCAAGAGAAGATATCAAATAAATAATAAATAAAACTCTGAATAAAATAGTTTCCTAGGGTCAAGTTTGGACAAGTAAAAGTAATCATCAATCTTTACTCCAATGTCTATGAAGTCTCTACTCTTATCTACAAGGTGCCAACACAAGCCCCGGGTTACCTTAACATAAATAATGCTAATACTCAAATAAAAGAAGAAAAGAAAAGCTCATCCAAAAAGCAAACTCTGAGAAGCGGGAAGCTGGACCTCAACGATGCGCTTGCTGAAGTCCTCTATAACCTATATCGGTATCATTAATGATGCAGGCCTAAATGAACGAAAATACATCTGTATAATTAATGATGCATGCCTAAATGGATATTAGTACATAGAATATACTGGTATGTAAAATGGCTCAAAGAACAGTAAAGGCTCAAAATCAATTAGTCAACTTAACTCGGAACTCAACTTATCAACTCAGGACTCAAATCAATGAGAAATGCAAATTTAAAGTTTAAAAATCATGTTTTAGAAATAGACTCAATTTCATGCAACTTAGTTTAAACAGGATGTGCTCAATGAAGTGTTTCTTGGAAGTTTCTCTAACTAACATAACTCCCACCACCATGAGTTGGTGATGCACAACGAAGCCGACGTTGTTGCCACACCCATCCTAAACTTGCCAAGGTAAAGGACGTCAACCCCTCTATCTTTCATATCCAAAGTGAATGTCCATCTTTTGGAATCTAAGTTGTCAAAGTTAACTACACGACTATCCTACATTGACAACATAGTTCTGTGGTATTATCCTCTCACTTGGCTCGGTTCTCAATATTCCTTCCAAGACTAAATTGTGCTTATGCCAATAAACTCAAAACTCATCTCTTTAGATTATCTCAACTCAACACAACTAATTCATTCATCAACTCGGCTAATCAGGAAAATTAACCATGCAATGCAATCAAAACTCGGACTCAAACTCGAACAGTCATATGCTCCTCATGCTCAATCATGCTCAATTTACTCAACTCAAACAACCACAGTCCTAGTCTCAATCTGATAAAGCAACAAATATTATATAGAATAATGCCAAACAGGGAATAATGCCAAACAGGGTTCATAGTACTGATTGCAAGTCTTATACTCCAATTCTATAGACCAACATATAACTCATTGATTTACTCACAATTACGTGTAGAAACTCAAAATAAATGTAAATAACTCAAAGATAAGAATAACAGGACTTTTAATACTCAATTCTTGCACATGAACTCGACCAAGTAAATGAAAGGGTGCATGGATGGACTTAGTCCTATGCTTTAGGAACCCTTACATACCTGGGAAGAACAATCAACCCTCTGGCGCTCCTCAGGCTCGAACTCCAAAACCCTTTTTTTTTCTCCCTTTTCTATGGTCTTCAAGAATGTCTAGGTGTATATGGAGAAATAATACACCTAGGGTACTGATTAAGGACCAAAAATAAGTCCAAACCATTGTAGGTTTTAATTAAAAGGGATAGGAAAAGCCAGCAATGCCCCTCTTAAACCTCCTGGAGTTGATGGCCGAGAAAAAGTTGGGATGCAAGTTGATGTTGTTGCGCTCACAGGTGTCCTGGTCCTGGAAAGTTCCTGGCTTGCAATTGGAGTCATTTCCATACCCATACTATCATCGAGACTGACCTTGCAGTCGATGTGGGGGGATAATAATTGCACTATGCATAGAGACAAACAAATCATGACAGCTCAGATTTACTGCAAAAAACTATAATCGTTTATCATCTTGCATCCAAAAGTTTATCATATTTCAACAATTTATTGTGGAGGATCATTAATCAAGCATGACGTAAAGGCACCACAAAACAAAAGTTCCAGTAAATATTTATATCCCTCCATCCATCCATCTATTGCATTTGGTGTATAGAAGTATCTAATCAATCTGCACGCTCTTATGAGTAACATCTTATCTGCATTTTGGGCATGTGTACAAGTTTCCATGCAGGAACAACAAAATAGCTAGGCCTCATGAAAATCCATTTTGACTCTAATATAGATAATTCACATTTCGATTTATCAGCTATAATCCACTACAAGAGAACATCACATCTTAAAATTTAGTACATCAATCCAATCTAGTTTCAGCAAGAATCTAGAAATGGGATTGGTACAGGAAATTCATCAAAAGAATTAGCTGAAACTTAAGAAGAGATGTCAAAATATTAATGTCACCTATGGTGAATAAGGTCATGTAATAGATCTACCCTCTTCTCAGTTATGAGCAATTGTAGAAGTGTGTCCACAGCAGACACTATAGAGCCTATTCGAGGTGCTTTTTAAGCAATTTTGTAGTGTTTCAGTAAAATAATAAATATGCTTATGAGTATATGTTTCTAAGCCAAAGGTAATCAGTCAGAACTTCTAATGTATAAGTCATAAGCTAAAAGCCAATCCAAACAGGCTCTTATTCTGTTTTTTTTTTTATTTTTCATTCTTAAATAGAGATTTCAACTTCTAATTTTTGAGTTCTGGGTGGTTAATCCTTCTACTCCTAGTTCCAACTTCCTATGAATATTAAAAATTACAATACATACTACTTCTATTCTAATAAATTTTATCTCGATAGTTTACCTCACGTACATAACAATGACTAGAAGACCCATGCAATCTCATCTCTGACAAAAGGGGAAAACCTCTTCTGTATCTACTCAATCAAACATGAATCCAAATCAAACAAACTTTACTTTCCCACCAATTCCCTTAATACCAGTGGACAGATAAGCTACGGGGGAAACCCACATCTACATGACGTTACTGGTACCCAACACGAACCCATCATCTTGGGTCGAAATGGATTTCCAAGGCCGCTGTCTAATAATTAATGTCTTGATGGAGAATCAAGAAAAAATCCTACCAATACAAAATCCTTCAAAGCTCAAGTTTTGTCGGAGAGCCATGAAGACTTATAATAGACATCTAAGTATGTCGATAACCCTTCAACCACCAATGAATGACCAACACCTAAGGTGGTTACCATTCTTTCACATTCCAACATGGGAGACATCAATGTATACTCCCATGCACCAAACCGATCGAATGGGAGGATTAGCTTCTCCCTCCATCTGGCTATCTGAACATTCAAAACATAGATCCATTCTACCATCAGTGACAAATGTAAGGACTCTAGCACAAGGAAGGGTTATGCGTGGGATCAATGGAGAGGATTCCGAGCTAAGATGGAAACATCTTAGCCTCCTCATCTGAGGTACACCCCCTCATAAAACTAGTTTCATTACAATTAGTGAATACGAACACGTAGAAAAATCAAGAAACTTATAGAACTAATGCAAGAAAAAGAATCAAAATAACTATATATGTTAAAGGCGATAAAAGCAATGATGTACTAAGACGAATACAACAAAAATTTCATCCTTATTGGTCCCCCAAATCTATTAAAAAGTTCAATAGATATCTGGCTATCGTAAATCTCTCTGATAGGGAACTATGTTTTAGTAATGAATCCAACAGTATGCAAACCGAATGCAGGGACCAAATCCAACATGAACATTCCAAGGATAACACTTCCAAAAACAAATCCGTGAATATAATAACATGGAATTGTAGAGGAGGGAATAGTCCTAACTTTAGACGAAACTTTAGAACACTGTTGGATTTGCATAGCCTCACTGGAAACAAAAATGCAGGATCCCCAAGTTCTACAGGATCCCTATATTGGGGCATGACTGATTCTGCAGTATCTTGACAAATTCACGACTGATTCTGCAGAATCTTGATTGATTATGCAGACTGATTCTGCAGATCTTCTTTCCTTCATTTGTACTGTGACACCCCGTAAGTTTATGCTCTTGTATATCCATGTTTCAAGCCTCAGTTGGTGAGTTTGGGGGTGTACTAGATTCATGGGAGACTCCTAGTACCTAAACAAGTTCAAGACTTACCTCCAAGTTGAGTTTTGGGTGTTGTTTCATACAAGGGTCAACTTTAAACTAGCATAACTCTTAGCACTTTTGAAAATGGGGGGACCACGACATGTTAAATGAAATCCCTTTGAGTTAGCTTTACAATGCACTTGGTTTCACCTCATTCCGAGGTCGGATGAAGGAGTTATGATCCTTTTCGTGAGGCCCTCCAGTGCATTGTTGTCACAAGGACTGTTTGACGGCCAGTGTGGCCTACAGGCCGTTTGGTGAATCTTAGGTTGGAAAAGGCCATTCTTGGCACTAAGGAAGATGGTATGGCCAGTGGTATGGGCCGTGTGGCTCACCACTGACCGTGGGGATGGCCACAAGGTGTGACAAAGGGAGCATATTGAAAATTGGGGAAAATGTGGCTAAGGGTGGTGCCACGGGCATTGTTGACGGGCCGTGTGGAGTGGCAAGGCCATTGGCACTTGGATGTGGTGGCCTGCAACATTTTCCTTGTATAAGTGAGGTGGGACGGACCAGTAAATGGTCCGTGTAACACTACACGGTCCGTGAAAGTGGCCGTCAAAGTGACGTCGACGCTAACGTTTTCTCCAGTGTTCCAATTCCATTTTTTTGTCTAAGTCTGGTCTCACGGGAACTCCACACTACCCGTGGAGTGTGACATGCCATTAAAGTCTCAAGTGAGACGACACTTTTCCAATTTTTTCAACCAATCACTTATGGTATCTTCGTAAATTTTAATTACTCTAATGCCCTTTTTAGACTTCCAATGCTATCTTAACTTCCTAAAAGACCTAAACAATATTTCAAAAAAATCAAACTCATTACTCTCATCTCAAATACACTCTAAATTCTCTCAAAAGCCTCCATCAAGCCCCAATTCAATTTCAAGTAAACCCAAGAACAAGATTGGATTCAAAGATCATTTCCAAGCCTCCATTCTTCCCAATCTCAATTCCAAGCAACTCTAGACCTAAGGTAAATGGGTTTTTTTCATGGGTTCCTTTCACCCATGATACCCAATCTTCTTTTTTTTTTTTTTATAAATTTCATGATTTAAAGTTGTGTTTACAAATGGGTTTACTAGTATGAACATGTCTATGAACTATGTTAAAGGTATGTAAAGTTGTGACTATTTTGCTATGTTGTGAGCTATATATCTTGGATCTATTGTAAGTTTTGATGATGGGTTTTGATGTGAATATATTGGGGGTGTTACAAGGTGTTTATTGATGGTTTTATAATAGATTTTCTTGCATAGTTTCATATCTAAATTGTATGGTCTTTTACCCCCACTACATACCTCCAAAGTGTTTGAGAAAATATCCGGTTATGGTTTCTTGAGGAATTGAAGGTCCTAAGCATAAGATATGATATGAATGATGTTATGGTGATGAAATGAGATTATGTATATGATTACTCCTATATGAAGTGTTGCATAAGACATTTTGATGAATCCTATGTAAAGTGTAGAACTCGACCATGCCAAATCCAGGGGGTCTAAGCACCTGGATAACCTAGTGAAGGGTTTGTACTTCTCCACCTAGTGATGGGGCAGCATCATCACTAACCTATATGGGGGTAGTACTCATCAACCTAGATGAGGGTTAGTACTTATCCACCTAAATGATGGGGCGGCATCATCACTAACCTAGATGAGGGTTAGTACTCATCCACCTTGGTGATGGGATAGCATTATCACCAACCTAGATAAGGGTTAGCACTCATCCACCTAAGTAATAGGGCGGCATCATCATTAACTTACCAAAGGGTTGTATATTTGGAAATCTAGCTTTGTGTTTTCTACACATATGCTATCCTATATAAGCATGAGTTACTTAAGCATGTTTTACTTAAGCATTGATCATACATGTCTATTGCCTATTGTTATGCATTTTGATTATGATGCCTATCTCTTGTAGCATTGCATCCTACATACTTAGTACATTCAAACATACTAACGCATACTCTATGCCTATATGATGTTACTATGTAGGAACCGGAGCTTCATTTGGTCATCATCATCCTCCACATGGCTAGTGGTATCCATTCAAGCTAGTTGATGAGTCCTAATGTGCAAGGGAAATATCTATGTTCTTAAGCTATGTATTAAAGACTATCCTTCTTTTTGGTATACTTTTACTATGAGGGTGAGCCAAGTTGCTTGTCTTGGCCCCCGTTAATTCCTATGTTAGAGGTGTTGTTGGGCAAGTTAAGTATCATGCTTGATCTTTGACTTACTTATGATATTTAAGTTATTTAAATATGAGTCTCTACTATAGTCCCAATTCCCCTTATTTATGTTTCCTACATTGTTTTGCATTGCTTCCGTGACCAAGGATATGTAATGATATGCTACGAGGCTTATTTGGGGTTCCTTCGGGTTCCCCATTCGCCGGTCACATCTAGGCCCTAGGCTTGGGTTGTGACAAAGATGGTATCAGAGCACTAGGTTGATATATCCTCAGAGTCCAACACACCATGTCGATTAGACTCCTATTCATAGTTGTGAAGTGCGCCATGACTATGAGTAGGAGGCTGTGAGACGTTTTAGGAAATGTTTTCCTTCTTCATAATCTAAGTCGTGCTATAGAGTTGTGGTAAGTTCTCCCCTCCCCCCTTAATGATTGTTCTTTGCTATGCTAGATCATGCCAAACACTCGAGGAAAAAGGGCTCAAATTCTCGAGGAGCAACCTACCAATGGTGAGCTCCGGGATGCTCTCACTATGCTTGTCCAAGTTGTGGCCAATCAAGTCAACCAAGGGGCCCAAGCCCCTCATGCTACTACCCTGGTAGCTAGATTAAGATACTTCATAAGGATCAAATCCTTCGGTTTTCTATGGGTCAAAGGTGGAGGAAGACCCACAAGAGTTCATTGATGAGGTTTACAAAATCTTGAATATCATAGGTGTTGGGCCGAATGAAAAGGCGGAGTTGGAGACATAACAACTCAAGGGGGTAGACAAAATTAGGTATGATCAATAGAATGGGGAGAAGGGAAATGGTTATATGATACTTTGGAAAGAGTTCAATTGGCTTTCCTTTATCGGCTTTTACCACTTGAGCTTAGGGAAGCAAAGTTGGTGGAGTTTATGAACTTGAAATAAGGTGCTATGAGTATGAGGAAGTATGCTCCCAAGTTTAATCAACTTTCAAAGTATGCTCCTCATTTGGTGGCCAATCCTAGATCAAGGATGAATAAGTTTGTGATGGGGGTCTCCGATTTGGTAAGCAAAGAATGCCAAACTGCTTTGCTAACTGGTGACATGGACTTGTCTCGGTTGATGACATATGCCGAACAAATGAAGGAGGAGAAATTAAGGAAGAGAAGAGATCATGAGGCCAAGAGGGCCCGTTTTGAGGGTAAGTTCCAAAAGGTTGGCCGGTCTCATCATGTCCAAGGGTCTTCTCATGATTCTAAGGTAGGATTTGCTAATTATTTTCCAAGGGCCCGAGGTGTTGAAGGTGTGGCTCTGAATGTTGGGTGTCCAAAGTGTGGTAAGGATCATAGTGGCCCATGCTTGAGGGGCACTAACACTTGTTTTGGTTGTGGGGAGATGGGTCACAAAAAGTTTGAATGCCCTTGGTATCGCAACGAAGGTAAAGGTGGTGAAGTTGATAGAGGGGCATCTCCAAGGCATAATGGTTTCTATGCTCTTCAAGGGAAGCAAGAAGTGCCCAATGTTATTACCCAGTAAGTTAAAGTTTCTTTGGCTTTGATGTGTGTGCATTGTTGGGGCCGATGTGCGATTGTTTCTCTCTTTATTCTTTTTGGTTACTAGAAAGTCCATAAGTATTGATCCATGTTCATCTTTCATTACGTTTTGCCTTGTGACTTGTTAGAGTTGGTGTGGTTGTATGTGGTGTTATACTTGGGATGGAATAGTTACATGCATTTTGTGTCTTCATGGATATTGGTTGATATATGCATTGGCTATGTTTATGGGTCTCTAGAATAAGGTCTTAAATCCCTACCTTTATATGTTTGTGGTGGTCTCTGGTAATGAGGTATTGAATTGTGTAGAGCTTGTGAATTATTTGGGGGTAGTATTGCGAGTCTTGGAGGATAAGAGGTTGTTTACTAAAAGATGATAAGTGTACTTTGTGAATAACAGGAAGGTGGTTAGAATTCTTTAAGTGTTATGATATGAGTGTTCTTTAGTTCTTTTTTCGGTAAGGCTAGTGTTATGGTTGGTGCTCTAAGTAGGTTGACTATGGGTAGCTTAGCATATGTGGATAATGATGGCAAAGAGGAGACTAGTGAGGTCCATTGGTTGGCTAGGTTGGAAGTAGGATGAGGGAAGTTGGGAATGATAGTATAGTATCCTTGGTGATTTCGAACCTTCTTGGGTTAAGAGGTCTAGATTAGGCAAGGCCTTGATTCTGTCTTGATAGAGTTGGAAGTTTTGGGTGAGAGAATGATAGAGTGGAGACTGTCTCAAAAGGGGGAGATGGTGGTTGTGGTACCAAGTGGACTAGATGTGTTTAAGGTTGACAATTGAGTTGAGGATTATGAGTCCTTATAGAGTATAGAGGGAGGTTGGTAAGGTTGCATAAGTTTGGGATAGCCTATGGATGTAGATATGGTTCATCCGGTTTTTCATGCTTCTAGGTAGATGGGATGTGCTAGTGACTCTAGTGCTATAGCACTCCTTGAAATTGTGGGTGATGTAGAGGACAAGTCGGCTTAAAGGAAGGTTCTGGTGAGGTGATGGATAGATGAGTGGAAAAGTTGGTTAGTGGTGATATGGTGTTCGTCAAGGCCCCTTTAGAAGAGTCATCCATTCGTATGTGTTTCTTACGGAGCTGGTGCGGGCATGGAGAAGCAATATCCGTATCTCTTTCATTCCATTCAAGCTTATGATGACATGTTAAGTCCTTTTTAATAATTCCAAGTCTCAAGTTTAGGCCCTTATGTCATTGCATGCATTCATGTTCATGTTAATAAGATTATGAGAATTTTGATGTACATGTTGAAATTTCCTTGGAAATCATGTGTATGTGCATTGTTGCATTCATGTTTGGGCTAAGTCTTCATGACTACTTTCCTTGTATATGTTTCTTTGACATTCGGGAACGAATATTCCCAAGAGGGAGATATTATGACACCCTATAAGTTTATGCTCTTTTATATCTATGTTTCAAGCCTCATTTGGTGAGGTTGGGGGTGTACTAGATTCATGGGAGACTCCTAGTACCTAAACGAGTTCAAGACTTACCTCCAAGTTGAGTTTTGGGTGTTGTTTCATACAAGGGTCAACTTTAAACAAGCACAACTCTTAGAACTTTTGGAACTAGGTGGACCATGACATGTCAAATGAAATCCCTTTGATTTAGCTTTGCAACTCACTTGGTTGCACCTAATTCTGAGGTCGGATGAAGAAGTTATGATCGTTTTCGTGAGGCCCTCCCATGCAGTATTGTCACACGAACTGTTTGACGGCCAGTATGGCCTTTGATGGGCTGTTTGGGGAAGCTGGGGTTGGAAAAGGCCATTTTTGTCACTAAGGAAGGTGGCACGGCCAGTGGTACGGGCTGTGTGGCTCACCACTGACCGTGGGGATGGCTACAAGGTGTACCAAAGGGAGCTTGTTGAAAATTAGGGAAAATGTGGCTAAGGGTGGTGTCACGGGCACTGTTGACGGGCCGTGTGGAGTGGGACGGCCCGTGGAACTTGGACGTGTGGTGGCCTGCAACAATTTTCTTGTCTAAGTGATGTGGGACGGACTAGTAAACGGTCCGTGTAACACTACACGGTCCGTGAAAGTGGCCGTCAAAGTGAGGTCGACACTAAATTTTTCTCAAGTGTTCCAATTCCATTTTTCTGTCCAAGTCATGTCTCACGGGCACTCCACACAACCTGTGGAGTGCCTCACAGCCATTGAAGTCTCCAGTGAGATGACACTTTTCCAATTTTTCCATCCGTTCACTTATGGCGTCTCCGTAAATTTTAATTACTCTAATGCCCTTTTTAGACTTTCAACGCTATCTTAACCTTCCTAAAAGACCTAAACAATATTTGAAAAGGATCAAACTCATTACTCTCATCTCAAATACACTCTCAATTCTCTCAAAAGCCTCCATCAAGCCCCAATTCAATTTCAAGGAAACCCAAGAACAAGATTGGATTCAAAGATCATTTCCAAGCCTCTATTCTTCCCAATCTCAATTCCAACCAACTCTAGACCTAAGGTATGTGGGTTTATTTCATGGGTTCCTTTCACCCATGATACCCAAGCTTCCTTTTTTCTAAATTGCATGATTTAAAGTTGAGTTTACAAATGGGTTTACTAGTATGAACATATTTATGAACTATGTTAAAGCTATGTAAAGTTGTGACTATTTTGCTATGTTGTGAGTTATATATCTTGGATCTATTGTAAATTTTTATGAGGGGTTTTGATGGGAATGTCTTGCGGGAGTTGAAAGGTGTTGATTGATGCTTTTACAATAGATTTTCTGGCATGCCTTTCATCTCTAAATTGCATGGTCTTTTACCCCCACTACACACCCCCAAAGTATTTGATAAAATGTCTAGTTATAGTTTCTTAAAGTATTGAAGGTCCTAAGCATGAGATATGATATAAATGATGTTATGATGATGAAATGAGCTTCTGTATATGATTATTCCTATATGAAGTGTTGCATAAGACCATATGATGAATCCTATGTAAAGTGTAGAACTCGACCATGCCCA
>JAABOM020033402.1:0-17195 GCA_011800125.2 Solanum clarkiae
CAGACCCCACTTGTGAGATTTCACTAGATATATTGTTGTTGTTACTTTTACATTATTCTATATGAGATTCAATCCACATTCATTGTTGAAAAATTATATTTTACAAAACCATATAATATGATGTCATCATATATATAGCTTAAAAGAAGAATTACACAATAAATCTCTATAAGTTCTAATAATAATTATATTATTAATGTAGATAAAACTCTTGGAATCATTCACATTAATCCTTTATAAGTAAAGATGAATAACTTTTTTGATGTTATTTTGGTCCACAAATTCCTTAAGCACTTGCATGATTAACAGAAATTTGTTTATATTATATCATATAGGTGAGTGATGCATAGATATGTCATGTTTATTGGTGTTGAGAAAGTACATATGGAGAGCGCTCTATCAAATAGCAACATCCAAGTTCACAAAGCAAAGATTTTTCTACTCTCAGTCATATTCTAAATACTACAATGTCTTTTTATATTTAAATCATTGATGGCTCCTTGAAGTTATTCACTTATTTTATTTAAACATTTTAACAAGGACTAGTAAATATTAAAAAATTAAACTATTTAAAAACGTGTAACCATTAAAATGTGTTTTCCACTTTAACTAGGCACGTGAAGAAATCCAAAATAATATTTTTTTCTCTAAAAAAAAAATCACAGTTTTTATTCTTCCACTGTCACTTGGCACTGCAAATAATTTAAAAGAATTTCTTTTTTTAAATAGTAACTTCTTAATTCAAAAAGAAAAGCACCCCACCCCTTACCAGTCGTCCTCATCTTATTTTAGTTTTCAAAGCTTTATCCATTTTATCTTTAGGGAAGGCAACGGGGCGGGTGCGGGGTGAGTTTAGAGTTATGCGGGGCGGGGTGGATTTAAAGTTATGTGATGTGAGGCGAGGTTGAAGTAGTTATTTTTGAAATTAATGCGAAGCGGGGCGGGTTGTGGGTTGAAAAAATCAAATAGAAATTCGAAGAAATTTAAATATTTGTAATTAGTAAAAATAAAAAATATAAACTTTTTATATTAAACATTGACTTTAATTTTATTTTTTTCTAAAATTTAAATTAGACATTTCCGGTAAATTATTAATTGTTAAAATGTTAATTAGAAACTTTTGATTAATAATTAAGAAACAATTGTTAAAATATCAACTAAAAATAGTTAATTAGTGGAAATTAAAAAAATTATGAATTTTAATTTTTCATATTAAATTCAATTAAAAAATAAAAAAAATAATAATTTAAGCAGGATAGATTTATATGAGGTGAGTTAAAAATGAAAAAAGTCATCATGCGAGGCGAAACAGTTTAAAAAAATTACGGATTGAGCTCAACTCGGCCTGCACCCGCCTCATTGTCATCCCTATCTTGACCACTTTCTTTAGAAAAGAATTTATTTCATTTCAATCCTCATCAACAAACTAATATTAAAAATCAACTAATTGAATTTGTATGAAGAAAGAAGAAAGGAGTAAGCATTGGAAATGGAAAAGGTTAACCAAAGTTTGTCCATCTCCATTTTTGATTACCTCCAAACATTATTACTCAAATTAAAATGTAAACTTTACAAAAAAATATAGAGAAAAAACAACAGATTATATACCTTAGATTCACAGTGAATTGTTGTTGTTGTTACTAAGAAAATTGCCTCAAGTCTCCATTGATTTCACCAGGAAATCAAAATTAATGTACACAAACTAAATGTCCTTATGTGCGTGGATGGAGTCTAGGCAGTTAGGATAAAATCCTTTTTGTAGTTTTTTTTTTGGTCTCTAGTCTTCTCTTTTACTTTTTCACGTAATTTTTTCTCTCAACCATACCAAGAACAAAAGCCCCCTTTCACCCTTTTTTTTAGTAAAGGTTGAGCTGTTATAAAATTGTCCTTCTCCTTTCTCAAAAAGGATTTGAACAGTAATTGTTCCCTCCTCCTAAAAGTCTAACATTGAATAGTTATAACTTAACTATTCTATCTTTATTTTAAATTAGATATATCCTTTAATTACGAGTCAGGTAAAATTAGATCATATCAGATCAGTTCACATGGGTGACTCAAAATTTCAAAATTTTTTGTATATTCTATTTTGCACATGGTGGACAAGATCGAACCAATATCACATCAACTAGACACATCATTCATATGACAAATAGTTTGTGCTACCTATGAGCGCTAAGGCTTGCTTTCAAGGTCTTATAAGCTCTATATAGGAATTCAATAATGTATGGAAATATTTCATTACTATCATGAGGATACCAATACTTACAATACTCTAGAATTTACTACTGCAGTAGTTATTCATTCGATCCTTCATCCTCTTTAAAAGGTGAACTCGAGTTCAACTTTTACTTTATATACACAATTACGCTTGATATCTACATGGTCAGTGTAATAGTCAACTTGTGTACATAAATTATATTATTTTAATTTAATCGTCTTTCTTCTCCACTCAAATTTATCTATTCTAAGTCAATTGCTTTTCTAAATATGTAATTCATTGTCAAATCATTCATGGCTATTAGTTAAATGCTCAACTAGCAATATTGATTGAAACTTCAAGAAATAGTAAAAGGTTAAAGGATAATCTAATGAAAAATTTAACTTTAACTTTTCAGGGTCTCATACAATGAAGAAGTAGGGATTATTCTTTCGTTAATCTATTGATCACCTAACACATGTGGTATAAAACATATGATATGATGTTCTCACTTTATCTTGGCACATGTGTCTCATTATCCAATATCATACAAATCTTGGTCTAGACACCTATTGATATCTAGCCCGAGTTTCTCTCTTAAGTGACCCTCGAACTCATTTTCTTAGAGAGACTCTTTTCTAATTTTCAAAACAAGTCATTGTATGGAATTGAAAATTATCTCTTCACGTTCTCTAATATAAGAGGTGATTGTTTGTGTGAGAAAGTCGATTTCGCAGCTTGGCTGGCATATATTTCTAAACAATATTACATGCAAGTTATACATACTCAATAGTCTTATACTGATAAGAATATCATAACAAAAAAGATATTTTACAATATAAATCATATTCTACGCAAACCTAGAACCTTAACAATCTTTTCAGACAAGTCTCTAGATATCGCCTTTGTAAAAAAATAAACTATAATGTCACGAGTAGAAATATATTGTAAATTCACTTCCCCACTTGCTATAATGTCTCTCACAAAGTTAAATGTGATATTAATGTGCTTGATTTTGCTGTGACACTTAGGATTCTTTATATGTGATTGCCGCCTGGATGTCACAATATAAAGTTATGGGATCCTTAGAATTCTTTGCAATATTCAAACACTCAAAAAATATCTTTAACCAAACATTTTTTGTATTACCGATGCATAATCCGCAAATTCAATTTCATGGTTGAAAGGGCCATGCAAGTTTATTTCCTAGTCTTCCATGAAATGGCACCACCATTAGTAAGAAGCATAATCAAATGTCAATATTCTATCATACTAATCATCAATCTAATTAGAATCTGTATAACCTCTTATGAGTAAATCAAATCCACTATTGCATAGTAAATAATTTGTACTTTTCTTTAGATATTGGACTATTCTCTTCACTTCCTTCCAATGATCTCTTCTAAAATTAGATTGATATATGTTTATCAAATCATGGCATAATAAATATCTAAACGAGTGCACATCAGAACGTACATCAGATGCGTGACAGTAATAGAATATGGAACTTTAGACATGTCTTCCTCCTCTTTTTTAGTCATAAAATATGAAACTTTAGACATGTCTTCCTCCTCTTTTTTAGTCTTTGGGAACATTTCAAGGCTTAAAGTTTAACCTCTAGATATTGGAGTATCCATGGATTTGCAACTATTCATTTAAAAGCATTCTAATATTTTATTTATGTATGTTTATTGAGATAAACTCAAAAATTTCTTAGAACGATCTATTTAGGTCTTAAATCCCAATATGTACTCTACTTCGCCCATATCATTCATATTAAATGATTCTGAAAGCCATAACTTGATATATTTTACATACTCCAAGTCATTCTCGCCTAAGAAAATATCATTCACGTAAATAAAAAGAATTGCAATATCCTCATTGAACTTTTTCACATAAATACAATGATTTTTATTGAACATGAAATCACCTACTTATAAAATCTCAGGTACCACTCTCTTAAAGATTGGTTTTGGCGATAAATTGATCCTTTTGATTTATAAACTTTTTTTCTTGGCCATTAACAATGAAATCTACATATTGTTCCACATAGATTTCCTCGTTTAATTCTCCATGAGAAAAAAAAGTCTTCACATTCATTTGGTATGATTCTAGATCTAAACATACAACAATAGTAAAACGTAATTGTATAGAGATAAACTTCACAACTGGTGAAAAGGTCCCCTCATAATCTATTCCAGCTTCTTGAGTAAAACCTTTGACCACCAATCATACTTTGTGTCTTTTTATTAACCTATCTGATTTGTATTTAACTTTGACAATCTACTTGTTTCCAATAGGTTTATGTCTTTAAGAAAAGTTAACTAGATCCCAAACAAAAGGTTAACTAGATCCCAAAACTTCGTTGATTTTTGTAAATTCTATCCATCCCTTTTAGGTTTCAATAAAGTCTTTGTCATAGAATTGGATTCATCTAATTTTGTAGAAGATACCAAGAAAACATAATCCTTTATCTCATAAGATCGCTTAGGTACTCTGTTTCTTGTACTCTTACGTAATTGAAGTTAATATTCCTCTATAGGACTTTGGGATTCAATACTCCTATTTGGTCAAGCTAACACCCTAAAAAATATCTTAACCTAGAATTCCAAAATCCTAGAAGCATTTGAGGATTTTTTAACTGTCATTGACCACAAATAGTCTTTTATGGCCTATAGATGGGCCTCGTGATTACCCTCGACACTTAGTGAAATTTTGAGTTTTGCAGACGAGTTTACGAGATAGATCTACGACCTGTAATTCATTCCAAGAGCCAAAAAAAGGGGTTTCATAGAACCCCGACCTTAAAAACATGGAAATTTTTTCTAAGTGTTTGACTAATGTATGAGATGAGACCATGACCATACATCGATCTATAACCCGCCGGAATAGGTTTCATAGTTTTCAAATCCAAATCCTAATTTTTGAACCTTGAATCATGAGCTGGTAGGATGATCCTATAAATGAGTCTATGACCATAGAAGGTGATCATAGACCAAAGGTAAGAAATCCTAAGATTTGCTCCTATATCTATGAAAAAGCTTCTACAACTAGTAAAACAATCATTGACTCGTAAATCGGGTCTCCTGGTTTGATCTGATAGTTTTAATGAAAGGTGTTTTCATTATTTTTCACCCTTTCCTAAGCTAAAACATGATGTTGTGGGATTAATTAAGGTCCTTTATCAATACCCTAGGGGTATTATTCTCTCATTAACACAGAGATTATTTGAGGGCATGGATTGGAGAGGATAGGGTTTCAAGCATTAAATGATCCTTTGGGTTTTGATTGTTCTTTGAATTCTAGGTATGTAATTATAAGGACCAACAAATTAGGAGGTTAGAATCTACAGGGTTCCAAACCTTTCTTCAACATAGATGACAACGAGCCAGGCAAGTGCAGATAAAATGGAACTGGAAATGTTGTAGGACTAAGTATGAGCCTCATTTATAGGTCATGGTTCAAACCATGGGTCATAAACAGGGCTCGTGGATGGGGTTTTCCTATATGAGAATTTGAGTAAGTATGGAAGGGATATACGGAGGATTTTTATGGTCCTTAAATATAACTACAAGTCATAGAATGGGTTTGTGGTTTGATACCTTAAGTTGATGGGAATTGAGCTTCTGAAGTTAGAACTACGAAGAACATGTCGCTACTCGAAGTTAGGTCCTAGTCGTGATACAGTGAATATGACATCCGAAGGCGCCCCCATCCATGCCTTTTGCTCATATCATAAGCATACATAAGTTAAATAAGCAATGATAAGAGTGAGCAAGCGGCAATATAGTTTTATACAAGCTAAACGTAGGAGTCACCTCTTCCCATTAAGAGGAACTACATCAACGTAGGTCCAAGCATACCTCTACAACATAGATCTTAGCAGGGTCTAGAACATGCTACTAACTCATCCTCAAGATAAGAAAGTGAAAAATTCTTAACAACATCAACATAAGCAAGAACATAAGGGCTTGTCCCCGAAACATGGAAATTCACCGAGTCTTTACAAGCATAGTCCAAAATCTAGCCATAATAGTGAGGAGTAGTATCGTCGCTTGTACCTACATAGTGATATCATGTAGGCAAGGAGTATGTGTTAGCATATTGGAATACAATAAATGTGTAAGCGTGCAATGCATCAATGAACATCATACCTTATAGCAATATATATAGACATATGAATAGAGTAAGGACAAGATATGAATGATCAATGCATCTTTTAAAATCATGGATGGAATCATCATAAAATATTACATAACCTAGTAGACATACATATGTGAGAATAGGACCATAACTAATAATAAGACCATGCAGACTATTATATGAAATCCCGGTATTGCCTCTACACAGAGAGAGTAACCTACTTTGCTAAGGTAGACTGTACCTCACCTTACGATATCCTTCCCATTTCGGTGTACGCTTTACATGTGTGGATCAACTAACATAATACCATATGGGCACATGATAAAATCCTATGGTGGCAGATAGTTATGAGACTCAAGACTTCACATTAAGACCCCTTGGGTCGAGCCTCTATCCTAAGCCTCATTCGGTGCTAAATTAAATCCCACAGAATATATAATCATGTATATATAAGGACATCATCATAGCTTATACTTTATCAAAATTATACTTTCATAATTTGTAAAATAGGTATCCTGACCTAATGAAAACATAACACCATACGAATAGTCTATCTACATAACTTTGCATATAGTGTGCGCATACTATCCATCTTATAATCATTTCATAAACATTAAGATCTTGAATCACCCTTATCATTATCGTATCATCATCATTATGTCATACTTTCGTACCTAGTATCATATTTATGAAATCATAGCATAGTCATAAGAAATTAGTGCATAACATGGGTTCATAACCAATTGAACCAAAATCATGTAAAGTCATGCAATTTGATAATAATCCGTGCTTAATTGATTAAATAGATCATAATTGAATAATAATCTATGCAATTAGATATGAACTGAATAAGATTCATTTGGAAATCATGATCCCTAACTTGACTTGAGAGAATTCATGGAGAGATCATCATTTCATGCAATTGACATATTATCACCTCAAAATTGATAAATAGACATAACTCAAATCATAATTAATTAAATTGAGTAGAGTTGAGAAGACCTATAAAATTCACATACTTAAAACTAAATAAAAATAGAGAATTTAGAAGGAGCTCTATAGAAGAAAGGAATCTATGGATGAAAATTCACACACCTTAGGTAATAGCCTTAGAATTTGAAGAGAAAAGGAGAGCTTGAGTTGGTATTCAATGGAGTCTTAGCTTGATGAAGAAGAAAGCTTTGAGAGTAATTTTCTATAGAGAGAATATTTATAGTGAGGTGAATTGTTGAAGAATGGGTTAATATATGAGTTAAAGGCAATTTATAGAGTGAGTTTGGTCATAGAAACCATTCAAATTCATTTAATGGCAGTTAGAAAAAAATTCCAAGCAATCTCACCTAAATCAAAATTGTATAAAAAAATTTGAATTGTCATAAAGCAATGCCATGACGGGGGATTGTTCCCGCGTAGGTCACTTTTGTGCAAAGTTCAATTTGCACCTATTTTGACTTTAGAATTAGTTTAGGTAACTTTTATACTAAATAGAACTCTTTGCACGACACAGAGAGGTCGCGAATGCTTTTAAAAATACAAAATTTTATGAAAATTTATTTTTTAATAGGGGTTGACCTAAAAATCTAATGAGACCACATTTTCAGACTATTTTACCTCCTAATTGATAACCTGGCCACAGATTTATCAAAAATAGTGTGCATGATGTGCTATGCAAGACATCTATCATAAGGTCGTTTTAAGGCATGTTGAGAGGTGTTACAATATTTTCCCTTGGGGACATTCATTCGCGAACGGGATCAAGATTAGCTTGGATAAAGTAAATTGCATAACTAACTATCCATCATGAATGCAATAATACAACTTTAAAATATCTTTGAAAATTATTTTCATGAGTATGCAAGCATGTAGTATGACATAGAGAGATTGACACTTAGGAATTAAAAGGGATTAAGCATGAGTAACTAAGTACCTTAGGCTTGATTAGAAAGAAAGAAGTAAGGATATCATTTCATTATATCTGCCTTAGCTTCTCATGTTACACTATCGACTTGTTGATTCCTCCATAACACTTTGACGGACGCAACTTTTTTTTTCTCAATTTTTTAAATCGTTGGTCCAAAATCTCAACTAGAACTTCTTCATAGGTCAAATTTCTTCAATATTCATGTCATTCAAGGGTATAATAACTCTCGGATCACCAACACATTTTCTCAATATTGACACATGGAATACTAGGTGGACCATAACCAATTCTATTAGCAATTCCAGCTTATAGGCCATTTTATCAAGCCTCTCCAAGACTCTATAAGGTCCCACATATCTAGGACTCAATTATTTCTTCTTGCCAAAATGCATTATACCTTTCATTGGATATACCTTGAGATAGACTCAATTATCCAAATTAAATTCAAGATCCCTCTTTCTAATATTTGAATATGACTTTTGACGACTTTGAGCGATTTTTAACCTCTTCCTTATGAGTCTCACTTTCTCATGACATCAAGTACCAAATCTGATCTAATCAAAGATATCTCTTTAAAATTTAAACCATCCCACTAGTGACTTACATCTTTTCCCATTCAAAGCCTCAAAAGGCGCCATCTCAACACTTGAGTGATAACTATTGTTGTATGCAAACTCAATCAAAGGTAAATGATCATCCTAATTTCCATTAAAATCAAGTACACACGCCCTTAACATATCTTCTAATGTTTGAATCATTCTCTCAGCTTGTCTATCCATTTGGGTATGAAATGTGGTACTTAACTTGACCATGGTACCATGACCTCCTTTTTGAAAAGACTTCCAAAAGTGTGAAGTAGATTAAGTAACGTAATCCAAAATAATAGACAAGGGCACACCATAAAGCCTTACCAACTCCCTAATGTATATCTTGGTATAATCTTCAACACTATAATATGCCTTAACCGATAGAAAATAGGATGATTTCATCATCCTATCCACTACCCAAACTAAGTCATGTTGTTATCTTGTATGAGGTAAACTTATAACAAAATCTATGTTTACGTCCTCCAATTTTCACATAGGAATATCAATTTCTTGGGCTAAACTTCCTAGTATTTGATGCTCAACTTTCACTTGTTGGTAATTTGGGCATTCCCGCCACAAACGTTGATATATTGTTTTTCATTCTGTTCCACTGATACACTTCTCTTAGATCTCTATACATTTTAGTAGATCTAGGGGTGAATAGAGTACCAGTAGTTGTGGACTTCAATCAATATCATCTCCCTTAAATTATTAACTTTTGGAACACACAATCGACATGGGTACGAAGCACTCTATATCCCCCTTGTAAGAAAGCCTCAATCTTCTTATCCTTCACTAGCTCTTTTAATTCCATCAAAGCTGGATCCCTATCTTGCATTTTCTTGACCTTAATTGTTAATAATAACTCCGTTCCATTTTGTGTAAGAATACTACCCAAATGTGAATCACTTAACCTTACACCCAAATGAGACAATTGGTGTACATACTTAACTAACCTCTTTCTTTCTTAATATGGGCTGCACTTCCCATAGACACCCTACTAAAAGCATCAACCACAATATTTTTCTTACTCGAATGATACAATACACTCAATCCATAGTCCTTAAGAAATTCTAGCCACCTCCTTTGCCTAAGGTTACAGTCCATTTGGCCAAACACATATTGCAAGTTCTTATGGTTGGTACATATATATATATATATATATATATATGCATCCAATAAAAATACTGGTGTCGTACCTTTAATGCAAATACAACCGCTGCCAATTCAAGATCGTGTGTTGGATAATTCGCTCATGCACATTTAGTTGCCTTGAAGCATATGGGAGGCATCACAACTTGGTCCCATATGTGACGCATCACAATAAATAATAAATCCACCTGAGCCTTCCAGTGATGTCAAATAGAGGCTGAAGTATGACAATCCTTTAATGTTTGAAAATTTTTCTCACACTTATCTGACTATTGAAACTTTGCCTTCTTATGAGGCACATTTTCAATAATGATTCTATAAAGGAGAAACCTTCAAGAAATCTCCTATAGTATCCATCAATCATAAGAAACTTCTAATACCCGAAGGAGGCAATGTTCTATGCCAATTCTTTACCACTTTTATTTTCTTTGGGTCAACCATAATACCATCACAAGACACAATGTGACCAGTTAAGGAAACCCACCTCCCTCAATAAAAATTCACACTTGGTAAATTGGAAGATAATTGCTTGTCCTTCAAGGTTTGCAACATAATTCTCAAGTGACCCATGTGTTCCTCTTCACTCCCTGAGTAATCAATATATCATCAATAAAAACTATCAAAAACTTATCTAGATATGGCTTGAAGATTCGATTCATTAAATCCACAAAGATAGCGGGATCATTTCTACATCCAAATGAAATAATCAAAAGCTCAAAATGTCCATACATTGTCCAAATGTCATATGGGAAATATCCCTCTCCTTCACCCTCTAAGGTCAATTTTGGAGAAATAGCTTGCACCTTGTAATTAGTTAAATAGGTCATCAGTCCTTAGAAGTGGATACTTATTTCAAATAGTCACCTTATTCAATTATCGATAATCCACACACATCCAAAGTGAACAATTCTTCTTCCTTATAAATAATACAGGAGCACCTCATTGAGACACACTTGGCCTTATAAATCCTTTGTTAAGTAAATTCCTCAATTGTTCCTTTAGTTCATTCAACTTCGTTGGGTCCATTCAATATGGAGGTATATGAGTGGGTTGAGCATTGGGTGGGAAATCAATGCCAAAATCAATTTTCTTTTCGGGAGAAATATCGAGTAAGTCATCGGGGAATTCATTGACTGTAGGAACCGAATCAATAATAGGAACCTTAGAATCAATATCCCTAACCTAGACAATATAATATATACATCCCTTAGAAATCATCTTCCTAGCCTTCATGTATGAGATGTACTTACCCTTGAACACCGAATCGGTTCTCTTCCATTCTAGAATAGGTTTATTAGGGATTCGAAATTTGACCCTACAAATTCTACAATCAAGCAGAAGCATTTGATGCATGTAACCAAGCCCTACCAAAATTGACATCAAAATCGATCATGTCATGCTCAACAAGATCACATGGAAAGACTTCATTCTATAACATTATTGGAAAGTTTCTATAGACTTTATTAGCTAAAATCAACACACGCAATTGGAATACAGACCAAATATGGATCTATCAATATTTCGGGATACACATCAAACTTTATGACAAGATAAGGAATGAGAAAAGTCATATTTGCACCAGGGTAAAGTAAAGCATGTGCATAAAAATCAAAGACCCTTAACGCACCTATAACCATATAAGGAGACTCCTCCACTTCTTGCCTAGCATGAAAAGCAAAAAATTAGTTTCCACAGAAACCACCTCATTAAGCTTGGGCACTTTGTTACACTTTCCCTTGTTGAGCCACTTGACCTTGGGAACACCCTTCTCTCCCTTTATTAGTCATGTTAGGACACTCGAAAACCTTGCGCTCCATCTTTCCACAACCAAGACAAGCATTATGCCCCATAAATAATCATTAAGATGATTGTTTCCACACTAGGACACTTAGGAAAGGTAGCAGCACTGCCCATAACAACATTGAATCTTACGGGTAGGTACTCTATCCCTAGCAAATCTTTGGGGAGAAACTTTAGATTACCCTTGGCCTTATAAGAAATAGCCATCATCGAGCTTGGCATGTGAAAACCAACCAGCCCTCGTGGACTCTCTCATCTTCATCCATTGGAGTGTCTCATTCTCTATTTATTTGACATGAGTCATAAGCCGATAAATATCCATCTCTTTGAAAAGCATTGTCATCTTACATCTATCTTCACCAAATTGGACACACCTGAAATGAATTTGGTCATGCGGGTCTAGGATCACACACCAAGAAAGGAGCATACTTAGACAATTTTGTGAACTTAAGGAAATATTTCCTCACACTCATACTATCTTGCTTCAAGTTCATGAACTCCATAAATTTGAATTCCCTTAGTTCAAGGGGAAGAAGCAATCAAGAAAAGCGGCCTTGAAGACTCCCAACCAACAGGCCTTCCTCATCATTCCTTTCAAATTTCCATTGTGCGAACCAAACTTAAGCAACTCCCTTAAGTTGGTGGAAGATACCCCTATAATAATCACCACTTTGTAGACCTCATCAATAAAAACTTACAGATCTTTGTCCACCTTAGAATTATAGAACCCAAGGGGATTGATCTTAACAAAATCTCTCACCCTAGAATAAAACTCTACTAATTGTGATATGTTGGATTCCCTCGGATGCTTTCAAACCTTGTATTTTGATACCATGTTTGTCACAACCCGAACCTAAGGTCTAGTCATGACATGGAAAATGTAGCACCCGAAGGCGCCCATCCAATCCTCTTCTTCATATCATAAGTATACATAAGGTAAATAAGCAATAATAAGAGTAAGAAAGAGGAAACATAGTTTCATGCAAGCTAAATATAGGAGTTAACTCTTCCTGTTAAAGTTAATTGCATCAACTTAGGTCCAAGCATGCCTATACATCATAGATTCTGGCAGGGTCTAGGTCATGCTACTAGCTCACCCTCAAGATAAGAAAGTTAAAAAGTCTTAACAATATCAACATAAGTAAAAATTTAAGGGCTTGTCTCCGAAGCATATAAACTCACCAAATTTTCACAAGAGTCCAAAATCTAACCATAATAGTGAAGAGTAGTATCATGCCTGGCCCTACATTGTGATATCATATAGGCAAAAAGTATATATTAGCACGTTGGAATGTTCTAAGCATGTAAGAATGCAATGCATCAATGAAAATCATACATAATAACAATATGCATAGACATATCAATAGAGTAGGACAAGATATGAATGATCAATACATATTTTAGAACCATGTATGGAAGAAACATATAATATTTCTAACTGAGTAGACATACATTTGTGGGAATAGGACTATAACTGATAATAAGATCATGCAGACTATTACATGGAATTTTAATATTACCTCTACATCGGAGAAAGAGTAATGTGCTTTGCCAAGGTAGAAAATACCTTATCTTACGGGATCTTTCCCATTTCGGTGGGTGACTTAACATGAACCTTACGGGATCCTTCCTATTTTGGTGTATGCTTTACATGTGTGGATCCACTAACATAACACCATATAGGCATATGAAAAAAACATGGCACATAATTATAAGACTCAAGGATTTATAGACATACCCTTGGATCGAGCCCCTACCCTAAGCCTCATTCGGTGCTTAGTTAAATCCCTCAAAATACATAATTATGCATATATATAGACATCATCATAGCTTATATTTTATCAAAATCATACATTCATAATTTGTAAAAATAGATATCAGGACCTCATGAAAACATAACATATCATTGGAATAGTCCATATTCATAACTTTGTATATAGTATGAGTATACTGCTATCTTGTAACTATTTCATAAATATTAGGATCTTGGATCACCCGTATCATCATAATCATAATCATTACATCATACTTTCATACCTTGTATCATATTTATAAAATCATAGCTTAGTCATAAGAAATTAGGACGTAGCATGGGTTCATAGTCAATTGAATCAAAATAATGTAAAATCATGCAATTTGATAATAATCCATGCTTAATTGAATAAATAGATCATAATTGAATAATAATTCATGCAATTGGATAAGAATTAGACAAGACCCATTTGAAAATCATGAGCCCTAACTTGACTTGAGAGAATTCATGAAGAGATCATAATTTCATGCAATTGATACGAACTCAACTTAGAATTGATCGGTAGACATAATTTCAATCATAATTGAAGAAATTAAGTAGAATTAAGAAGACCCATAAAATTCATATACTTGAAACTAGATAAAAATGGAGAATTTAAAATGAGCTCCATAGAAGAAAGAGCTCCATGAATAAAAACTCACATACCTTAGGTAATAGCTTGGAATTTGAAGAGAAAAGGAGAGCTTGAGTTGGTCATCAATGGAGTCTTAGATTGATGAAGAAGAAAGCTTTGAGAGTGATTTTCTAGAGAGAGAATTTTTGTAGTGAGTGAATTGTTGAAGAATGGGATCAATTTGGGGGTTAAGGAAAATTTATAGAGTGAGTTTGGTCATAAAAACCATCCAAATTCATTGAATTGCGGTCATACAAAAGTTTCAAACGATCTCATTTAAAATCAAAATTGTATGAAAAAATTTGAACTGTCATAAAATATATAGTGGCATGATGCGGAGTTGTTCCTTCATTGGTCACTTTTACGTGAAGTTCAATTTCCCCTATTTTAACTCTACAATGAGTCCCGGTTGCTTTTGTATTGAAATAAACCCTCCCTGCAATGCATAGAGGTCATAAATGCTTCTGAAAATATAAAATTTTATGAAAAAATTATTTTTAGATTGGATTGACCTAGAAATTGAATGAGACCACTTTTGCACACAATTTTTCTCCTTGTTAATAATTTAGCCTCAGATTTACCAAGAAGAGTGCAAATGATGTGTTACGCAAGGCATCTTTCATAAGATCGTTCAAGACATTTTGAGAGGTGTTACATAACATGAGGAGTCTTAGATCATTTTATGGACTATACTTTGATCTCGTTGTCAAGGTTCCAAAAGATTGGAAATTTTCTAAGAATAAAGGGAGATCACGAGATGTTTCTGTGATTTATAGTTTATTTTACAAGTTGTAGAATAGTCTTCAGAGACTAGTTTTAGAAGATATGAAAATGAAAAAGATGAAACCTCATAATATGATATGCAGATGATTTTATGACTTGTAACAGGGGTGATGGTATGGAATCTGGAAGTTTTAATGAAGGAGTTTTTGTTCTTTCTACTCACCCTAAGACTAAAACTATGTTGTTTTGGGATTCGTTTACCACCCATATTAGACCCTAAGCCTCATTCATCGTCATTCTCACCATTCCAAACTCTCCTAAAAATTATCTAAGGAAAACACTCACAAGAAAGGTTAGAACTAGGTTTTGTTCCAAGAGCTTTGTTCTTCAACTTTTTAAAGCCTTTTGTTCAGGTCATTATCAGTTATATGAGTTTGATTTGTGGATCTTTTTCACCCACAAAGTTCCCTAATGATTTCTTTTTACCTTTTTTAAAAGTTCTTGAGAAATTATGAGTTCTATGAGCATGTTTTAAATACATTTTTAATGATATATTTTCATTCATTTTAACTCTAGTGATGTAATGTGATGAAGTACCATTAGTTCCTATGTCTATCAAGTTAAAACTTATGACTTCATTATCTAGGGATTCTATTAATGATGTGGGCTATTTAAATATGGTTTTAACTTGATGAATTCTATCATGATCTTGTATTATTTTATTAAAAAGCATGTGAGTTTGAAGTCATTATCTAAGACCACTAAGTTTAAGATAATTGTTGTATGTTGTTGATGATAAGAGCCTAAAAGTAAGCTTAAAAGTTATGAATATTGTCAAAGATGTAAGCATGTTGCAAAGCCCTTAACGATATTTATGATGGACCCTGAACGTGAAAGGCCAATTCTTACTTGAGCGGCTTCCCAGTTGTTAAGTGCTCCCATATATTTCTACTTATAATTCTTAGTTATATTGCATGATTACTCTAAGGTTTTAAAGTATTTCTTGGAATCGACTTAGCACTGAATGAGGCATTGTGGTGGGCTTCAGTAAGGGAACCTTAGAGGCAACTTCTTATCCCATTATATATGTGTCACCATAGGAGTCCTTTTAGGCTTGGTTATTGCATCCACAATAGCTATGTTAAACTAAGATATGCATGCATAAGTGGACGGAGTTCCACTCGACAAGTGGATTCCCCAAGCTAACATAAGGAGTTATTTGGATTCTATGTAGTAGCTCACATGGTCTTATATGTTGGTTACGATCTTCTCCCACAAAGTTATGTATTTGATATTTACGTTGCTTTAAACTTACTCTACATGTTGCATTGATCTTCACTATATATTGAGCTTTATTCCTTGGTTATGGTTAATCATGTTTTGAATGATGGTATTACAATTTAAAGCATGATGGAATTACAGTTTCATATTTGCATTGCATGTCACATAATTATTTATATTTAAACGCACTAATGCATATTTTTCATGCATAATATCACTATGTAGGGACTGATGCTCCTCCTCCACTGGTATATGGCTAGCCTCTATCAACCAAGGCTAGTAGTTTTTGTGAGCCCTTAGTTCGTGACTACACCTCTATCTTCATGCTTATGTTTTGAGACACTTATGCTTTAAGATTATATTTGTAGAGACATTTACTTTCTATATCATTTTCATGATTATTGTACTTGAGAGGAGCTTTGGTTATGTCTTAGGCCCCCGCAAGTCTCTTTCTATATAATGGTATGCTTGTACGACTCGACTTATATTTTGAAGTTGACATCTTTCCATGTTTCAAATGAGTGGATGTTTCCTATAGTCTTATTCCCTACTTTTAATTCTACTTAATGTTGTTTAATTACCTATGAATTCTCGATGAGTGCTACGAGCCCCGGGTGAGGTGTCCTCGGGTCCGTCATCCATGTATTGCGACCATGCCCTTAGATTAAATTGTGACAAACTTGGTATTAGAGCATAAGGTATCGAAATGTTTCTCAGATATCTAACATACTGTGTCAAATAGAGTCTTTTGTATGGTTTTTTGACTTGCCAAAATTATTAATGAAAAGCTATGAGGCATTTAGGAAACTTTTGCTTCATCATAATTGTCACGCCCCGAAGTCCCGTAGGGCGGACCGGCACCCGTTGTCGATAAGGCCCGGGAGATTAAATCTGTAACTATGCCTTTACTGTACGTTTCTACCTTTAGAATGCCTTAAAATAGATAAACAAATAATAATAAGCCA
>JAABOM020033423.1:0-17194 GCA_011800125.2 Solanum clarkiae
CCCGAGGAATGCAGAATGGGGAGTCCACAATGGACTCGGGACATTGTTCATGCAAAGAAATGAGATTAAGGATTAGTGAAAAACTCAAATTTATCAATGCTAACCACATAACGGGACTATGCCAGACTTTCATAAAAAAAATAAATGAAAAGCAAGACATTTTGACTCCGAAGCAGTGGCTAAATTAAGAAAGCAATTTAATTCCAATGAAACAAAAAGTCAAAAGAATCCAAAATTAACTAGAACGTGAATAAAAATGGGAAATCCCAGGGATGAATTAGCCATCAAACTGCAAAATGACCCATTTTTTATCTCTTAAAGGGTGCTGGGAAGAAACCAGATTCCAGAACAGGAGCAACATCTCGAAAAGAAAAAAAAACAAGCAAATGAAGATTTTTCATACAAACTCAATAGCTATTCATATTAGGACAACGTCCAAATGGGAACATTAGAGCTAAACGACCAATTGATTTCCAGAAGAGAATTAAAATGCTCATACAGATCAGTAAGCAAGGAGACAGTACCATGACCTCCAAGACTCGTACCAGTAAAGCAGCATCTCAGGGAGAGGAATGTGCAAGCAAATTCTAACAAGCTAATTCTTGAAAATAGAGAACCAGCATGCAGTTATAGCAATAATATGTAAATGAACACATTTATGGATATATGAGACAATTTATGACTTAAGACTTGATATCTTGAAAGCTAACAGTCAGCCTAATGATCAGATCACACCAGAAAAACAATGCTTGAGTCAACATGATATTAGCAGCTCTAAAACGCCTACTGTAAATTGTTAAATCATCAGTTTAAAGAGAGGCCAATGCTAACTCAGCCTGAAGCTAATCCAACAGAACTAGAAGATGGAGAGACAAAGGACTGAAACCAAACGACCATCGCAATCCACTACCTTTACTAGACATCACATTATAACAGCAAAACAGGGCAAATTTTAATGAATGTACACTCAGCTATAGCTTTTAATAGTCAAACGAAGCAAATTTTGTCAACTAAGCTAACTCAGAAAATGAATATGTGGCTATTTCATCATCCAGGAAACCAACTAAAGAAGTAAGAAGGAAAATAATACACTCATATATTTCACCAATTCAAAACTTTCTCAGCAGAACGACATAATAATTAGCACCAACAATCCATTGGTTGTCCAGTTCATTGTTATTTCAGTAGAAAAACATACCCAATTTACCAAGATACAACAAGTAAACAACCCCAAAATATGCTTAGATTCGGAGACTAGATGATCACGATAGCATCACAGCTCAGGGAACCAGAATTATCATCAAAAACAAATTAACAGAATTAAAGCAAGATCTTTTTTTTGTCTTTAGTCTTGAATCATGACTACTTAGCAGTGAACAAAATGATATCAACAACATCCTCAACCAGTGCAAATATTAGGTTCGACAAGATTGAAAACCAGAACAAAAATAGACAGCATCATAACACAGCCCCAGAAATGTCTGAAAGACCAAGCAACAACGACACCACGATATCAACTTGTCATAACATGGCAATTTCTGTCAAGCTAAACATGACGACTTCACTATAGCTTCATGAATTCATATTCCTATGCAATATATAGAATTTGAAACGAAGAGTGGAGTTAGAGTATTACCTTTTTCGGGGCAACGAATTGGGGTCGACGAGCTTGGCGAAGACGCTTACACCACTACAAATTGAATTTCAGACAGACTTAATTTCAAAAACTGTTCTGGTTTCTAAATCGACGAATGATGAAATTCACACAAAATGGTTGGGATTTTTGCTCTGGTTTTCTTTGGGGTCCTGTCAAGATAATGATCAACCGAATACTGATAGCAAATGGGGCTCAGATGTATTTTAGGATACAGCAAAAGAGAAGCCAACCCTGCCATGGCTGCAAACACTGGTTGCACGAGAGAGGTCTTAATCACAGGCCATCCATGTTGCCACGCCAAGATACGAGTTGGCCTCCTTCCATGCTTGAATTGATTAGCCCAGATATAGAAACACCATCATCATCGCCCTCCGACTTCCTCTACTCTCCCTCGCTACTGTTTCCTGAGGTTTCAAACCCTCGCCCCTTGTCTTTCTCTCTTTCCACCCTTGTTCCTTCAAAATGAAGGAGAAAGGGATTATATTAGGGTTTGGAATGGGGGGGAATGGATCGATGAATAGGGATTTCGAATTCAAAATTCGAATTTGAAAATGGGTAGGGTCAAGTTGTCGGCTTCACGTGGGGGACAAGACCGTTTGGGGGTGCGGCGCATGCGTGGAGGATAGTGGAGAAAACGACCGTTAGGGCTTGTCGGGTCTTTGGTCGTCTGGTTCTTCTCTGGTTTTTGGTTGGGTTTCGAAAAATGGAAAAGAGGAGAAGAAGAAGGCGGGTTGAGGGGTCGGCGACTTAGGGTTTGAAGATGAGGCGGCGACGGGAAAGGGAGATGAGCGTGGCGGCGACATAGGATTTGGGGTTAAGGGGAGAGTGAAGAAGAAGATGGGAGAAAAATCGAGAAGAAGGAGCGGCTGAAGGGGATAAAGGGGAATTTGGGGGCGCGTGTGGTTAATTTTTTTTTTGGGTTCAAAAATCGTTAAAAATAAAAATAAAGCTCGATGATTAATTTGACACCGTGGAGGGTAAAAATTGGGTGTCAACAATAGTGAACGGAAGGAATAGTAAATTTTTTTATCATTAGGCATTTAAACAATAATTTCTTTCAACTGAATATTTAAAGTATGTGATAAAATATTTTTATTAGAGACCTTTGATTAAAATGTTGATTTTTTTTGGGTATGTGATCACAAATAATCGTTATATAAATAAATTTATTGATAATTATAGATATGATCCTCAATTAAAGCGTACCTAAGATTTTATTTAAAGAAGAGAAAAGGGTAGGATATATCCCTCAATTTTGAAATTTGGAATTTATATATCACTCATTATAAAAGTGATTCTCATATATTTTTATCTTGGGAAAATGCACAATCCCCCCCCCCCCAAACTATAACAAAAAATCGCAGAAACACACTTAAACTTTTACCCCCTGAACTTATTTTTTTGCAATTAAATATCCCTTATTTGTCTATGTGGCATGTGGGTTCTGCGTTGTACTACAAACAAAAACTTAGGCGTGTGGTTAAGGGTAAATAAGGTGCATTAAATTACGAAAAAAAATAAGTTCAGAAAATTAATAGGATCAAGTTAAAATTTAAGTGTATCTTTAAAATTTTGGTTATAGTCGGAAAGGGGGAGGGGGGTTAGTTGTGCATTTTCCCTAGAAAATATTAAGAAAGTGATGATTAAAGACTTCCACCGTAGCTTTTCATTAATGTAGCTCTTCATAGGTTTATATCATGAATCTTTAATTGTATCAAGCGCACTTGGTGCGTCCATTTGACTAGCTATTCCTACTACTGCAATCATTTGCAATACGATGGGATTTTACATATACAAAAGTAATTTTTTTCACTTAAGTCATATATTAAGCATCTTTTAATTAAATACTTATAGCGAAACTGGTCTCTTCGAACCATAGACTTAGCAGGGAGAAAATGCAATTATTTATGAGAAAGCTATACTGTGTCCTCGAGTTATTCAAGTGCAAATACTTTCATTGTGGATTGATATATAGTTAGACTAAACCCAACTAGGCCTTTAGACTATTACACTGTCTACAAGGCATACAAGCTCAAAATAACAATAGTTAACACTGGTCACGTACCTTTATAGTTTAGGTGTGATCTTACACTTTGGAACACGACACAACAACTATCAAACTAGAGAACTATAGACATCTTCTATCAGGTCCCTCGTATGGAGCAGCTAAATCTTCTCACACAAGGAGCCAAGGAAAAACTTTTCAGCAGGAAAAAATCAATCTTCGTAATGCTTGAAAAACTTATGTTTATTCCTTAGATAAGCTCCTTTTATACTGTTATGGATACACTACATGGACCACTAGTCATTCAGTACACTTCTGATAGACAGCTCGCCAACCACAACAACTTTACAGGTTATATCCCATGACCAACTTCAGCAAATCAGCCCAATGGTCTGTCTGGTCCTTGACTTATTTTGTTAATCATCAAAACAAAACACAATGTACTCCTTGTACTTAACAATTTCCCCCTTTTTGATGATCACAAACTATGCCCCATTTATCCACCTGTTCCCCCTGAACGTATGCTCCCCCATACCTGTTATTCCCCATAAATATAATATTCCCCCTGAATATGATCATATCATCCCCTTTTGGCATCATTAAAAGGAAAACAGTAAACTAAGAGAAGATCACAATCAAAAAATACCAAGTACTTTAGTAAGCATAATATAATAAAAAATATAAAAAAGAAAGAGCAAGAATTAAACAAGATATGCACAAAAGAAACCATTATCATTCCCGTCAGCATTCCATCCACAATCAGTAACAACAAAAACATAAATTGTCCAGGACCAGGCCAAGACTATACTAACAATAACTTCAAACTGTAAGGATTAGAAACAAGGACAAACAAGGGGGGTATAGAAGCAGGAAGCCTAGGAACTAGAGGACTTGGGGGCAAGAGACTGAATCAACTTAGACATGTTTGCACTATGGTCCCTATGTGCCTCCAATCGCTGATGGGTAAGTGACTTGACCTCCTTGGTCAGTTATGCATTCTCCTCTTTTAGCCTTATCACTTCAGCAAAACTTGGTTCTCCTCTAGAGCCTTTAGCCAACTTCGCATTTAGCAAAGCAACTTCAATATCCTTCTTGGCTGAGACTGCAGTCAGGTCCTTCACTTGTTCCCTCAAGGCTTCATTCTGATCCACTAGATCAAATATAGGTGATTTCTTGGCCCCTGCTTTGAGGTCGCCACACTCACATTCCATTAGTGTGTCGTGGGACAAAGACTGCTTTATGGTCCCAGTTATTCCCTGCTAAATTCAATCCCACAATATTCAAACACCCTGTTGAGTAAAAAGCCATAGGCTAGACCATGCTTCTCTTCTGTCACGTTGAACACCTTAGTCATGTATTCCATCATTAGTGCTGGTAGATTTATTTCTATCATGATGCTCAATTTTTCCATCAGATAAAGGTTTGGTCCTTGTCTCAGTCCTTGGCAATAGAACTTTGTTGACAAATTCAAAATACAACTGATATTACCCCTTAAATAGCTTCTTAGAGACGGCTAAGGGGTTTAGATTTTTCAACTTCCTAGCATCCTCTAAGAAACTTTTCAAAGCAGATTTGTCAACAACAGTTCTGATCCCTGCTTTCTTCACTTACAAGATTTCACTCAGATTGTCCTCGTCTACCCTGAAGGAAATATCCCTAACACTTGTTATAAATCCCCCATCTTCCTGAATCTTGATATTCAGGTAAAATTCTCTCACCTCCCATACATGAAGAAACGACACTGACCATTTGAACAAGTGCCCCTATCCCTGAAACTCGGCAGCATCAACAAGCTCATGCCTGCCTGGCTATTCTTAGTCGTAGGCTCAAACACTCTCATATTCAAAACTTTTTAGTCCTAAAGCAAACTAATTCTCTGGTCCTTGGTTAGAACCTTTTATGTTTTCCTCCTTTTCATTTGTGAACCTGGTCCCCTAGTGGAAACATGGTCACTCTTTTTTCCCTTGACAACAGTTTTTTTTTAACCTTTGAGTCCCAAGCCTTTTCAGGTCCCTGAATCAAATTACCTAGCTCTTCCTCTGACTATGTCCAGTCAATGTCCTTTTCCTCTTCAATGTCGACAACTTGATCCTCTGGTATGTCATCCTCAACAAAAGTGGTTCTCCTCTTCCTTTTCGTATACGTATGTTTTTGCCTACTTGCAGTCATAACATTACCCAACAGATTCTTTTCAGTCCCCCTGGTAGTGTAGCTTCTAGCAACCATAGTAGTTTCCTCACTTACCATTTCTTTACCTTTATCCTTTCTGACCTGGTCCCTGGCAGGAGTAGGAGCAGGAGCAAAAAGGACTTCAGGATTTTTCACCCTCCATGACAGTAGTCTACTTTTATCCTCATCATTTTCATCCTCTTCTTCTTCCTGAGCAACATTTACTAGCCTAACCTCACTCACTGGTGTTTGATCATAAACTGGCTTATCCAGTGCCAAAGTGAGATCAGGGGAAGTTGGATGCTAAGCTTGGGATCTACTTAAGAAGTATCAGTTGATGGATGCTAAGCCAATTGACACTCCAGTGGGGACAAGTGCTAAACTGGATACTGATGAAGTTGGTAACTTGGTGAATGCAACCATGTATAGAGGAATTATTAGGTCACTGTTATACTTAACTACCAGTAGACCTTATATAGTCTTCAGTATTGGCATGTGTGCTAGATTTCAGTCCTGTCCAAAAGAATCACACTTGAAGGCTGCTAAAAGGATTCTCAAATATCTCAAAGTATCTGAATGCTTAGCCCTTTACTATCCTACTGGTGACTATTTTGATCTAGTAGGATATGCAGATGTTGACTTTGCAGGGTACCTAGTTGATAGAAAGAGCATCTCTGGCATAACATATTTTCTTGGATCTTCAATAATCTCATGGGGGACAAAGAAACAGAATTCAGTGGCACTATCCACTTCAGAGGCTAAGGAATGTAGCTGTTGCTGCTTGTTGCTCACAGTTACTGTGGATCAAGCAACAACTGGAAGATTATGGAGTATTAACAGACACCATTCCCCTCATATGTGATAACACAAGTGCTTTAAACATGGCAAAAAATCCAGTTCATCGCAAAAGAACAAAGCGTGTTGATGTTAGACATCACTTTTTCAGTGACCATGTGGAGAAAGGAAATATCTACATAACGTTTTGTAGTACAGAGGATCAAATAGTTGATATCTTCACTAAGCCACTTTGTCAGGACTCGTGTGAAAGAAATAGGCTGAAGCTAGGGCTGATCAAGCAAAAACATGAAGGGTCAAAATGATTGAGCCAGGATCTTTCAGAAAACGGATTCCTATACTCCTACACTCTTGGCTAAGAAGGTCTGAATAGGTATCTGAGAAATTATTCACAATCACTTAAATGCCATTTTATACTTTACAGGTTAGCAAAATTGACAATTTCATAGGATTTGAAGATCAAAACTAGATAAGGTTCATTCAGGGACCTGATTCACTACCAAATTAGTTATTCTATTCATAATCTCTTACTTCATTAATATGGATACTCAGGACCTATAATGTCGATTCAGCTTTTCTGAATCAATGCCACATCGTCCCAGTCCCCGAAGCATCGCAACCAATCAGGTATCAGATGCTTCTTTTCTCTCTCTTTTTAGAATGATTTCATCCATCATTTTGATTCATTATTCTTTAAAAAGTCATCAAGCATTGTACCTGTTCTTTCTCTTATTCTTTCATCTTCTTCAAACATCTCTGTGTTAATCACTATATCTACTAGTCCTGAACAACTTTCTACTCAAATGGGTCTGGAAGATGAGCCCATACCCTTATCCATACATCTACACTCTCTGACAAATCCCAATGAACTTCATCCTCTAACCTAATGTCTCACACCATCCTCTCCAACTCTTCACATTCCTTCTGAATTTTTACCTGTAGGGTTAGAATCACCTGGTGCTTTACCTAATCTGAACCCCTCAGAACCTCCTTCCAGTGTCGTTGAGGAACAGGGTACCTCATCTCCACTGGGATATACCTCCTCCTCACTGTCTGAGAGACACTTCGAGGGGGATCTTACAGAGGATAAGGGGATAGAATCTAATATACTTGCTAAGGGACATACATGGGCTGCTAAAAATTTGTTAGGCTTGAAGGATGGAGACCATAATGCCAGGGAGGAATCAATTTTCCATGATCTCACTTTGGCACTAGGTAAGCCTGTTTATGATCAAACACAGTGAGTGAGGTTAGGCCAGCAAATGTTGTTGAGGAAGAAGAAGAGGATGAAGATGATGAGGACGAAAGTAGACTATTGTCATGGAGGGTGAAAAAGCCTAAAGTCCCTTCTTCTCCTGCTCCTACTCCTACCAGGGACCAAGTCAGAAAGGATAAAGGTAAAGTAATGGTAAGTGAGGAAACTACTGTAGTTGCTAGAAGCTACACTACAAGGGGGATTGAAATGAAGTTGTTGGGTAATGCTATGACTGCAAGCAGATAAAACATGCATATAAGAAAAGGAAGACGAGAACCACTTTTGTTTAGGATGTCATGCCTGAGGATCAGATTATCGACATTGAAGAGGAAAAGGAGATTAACTAGACAGATTCAGAGGAAGAGTTAGGTGATCTGACCTAAAAAGACCTGGGACTCAAAAGTTTAGAAGAAGACTATTGTCAAGGGAAAAAGGAGCGACCCTGTTTCCACTAGGGGACCAGGTTCACAAATGAAAAGGAGAAAAATAGAAAAGGTTCTAACTAGGGACCAGAGAATTAGTTTGCTTCAGAACCAAAAAGTTCTGAATGGGGGTGTGTTTGATCCTATGGCTAAGAATAGCCTAGGCATGCGTGAGCTTGTTGATGTTGTTCAGTTTCAGGGATAGGGGCACTTGTTCGAATGGCCAGTGCCATTTCTTCATGAATGAGAGGTGAGAGTTTTACATGAATATCAAGATTCAGGAAGATGGAGGATTTATAACAAGTGTTAGGGATATTTCCTTCAGGGTAGATGAGGATAATCTAAGTGAAATCTTGCAAGTGAAGAAAGCAGGGATCAAAACTATAGTTGACAAATCTGCCTCAAAAAGTTTCTTAGAGAAGGCTGGAAAGTTGAAAAACTAAACCCCTCGGTTGTCTCTAAGAAGCTACTCAAGGAGCAATATCAGTTGTATTTTGAATTTATCAACAACATTTTATTCCAAGGGATAAGAAGATGACCATAGCCACAATGGCAGAACTTTATCTGATGGAAAAATTGAACACCATGGTAGAAATAAATCTACCAGCACTGATGATGGAACACATGACTAAGGTGTTCAACATGATATAACGAAAGCATGGTATGGCCTATGGCTTTCTACTCAACGGGGTGTTGAGTATTATGGGGTGAAACTGAGTCGGGGAATCATTGAGACCATAAAGTAGTCTTTGTCCTACAACATACTAATGGAATTATTAGTATGGTGACCTCACGGTAGGGGCCAAGAAATCACCTATGTCTGATCTAGTGGATCATAATGAAGCCTTGAGGGAACAAGTGAAGGACCTAACTGCAGCCTTAGCCAAGAAGGATGCTAAACTTTCTTTGCTAAATGCTAAGGTGGCTAAAGGCTCTAGAGGAGGAACAAGTTCTGCCTAAAGTGATGAGGCTGAAAGAGGAGAATGCAAAACTGACCAAGGAGGTCAAGTCACTTATCCATCAGCTGTTAGAGGCACACAGGGACCATAGTGCAAGCATGTCTAAGTTGATTCAGTCTCTTTCCCCCAAGTCCTCTAGTTCCTAGGCTTCCTAGTTCTGTACCCCCTTGTTTGTCCTTGTTTCTAGTCCTTACAGTTTGAAGTTGTTGTTAGTATGGTCTTGACCAGTCCTGGGCAGTTCATGTTTTTGTTATTACTAATTGTGGATGGAATGTTGATGGGAATGATAATGGTTTCATTTATTCATATCTTGTTTAATTCTTGCTCTTCCTTTTCTATGTTTTTTTAATAATATTATGCTTACTCAAGTACCTGGTATTTTCTAATTATGATCTTCTCTTAGTTTAATATTTTTTTTAATGATGCCAAAAAAGGGGGAAAATATGATCATATTTAGAGGGAATATTATATTCAGAGGGAATAATAGGTATGGGGGAGCATAAGTTCAGGGGGAACAGGTGGATAAATGGGGCATAGTTTGTGATCTTCAAAAAGGGTGAAATTGTTAAGTACAAGGAGTACATTATGTTTTCTTTTGATGATTAACAAACTAAGTCAAGGACGACGTAGATCATTGGGCTGATTTGCTGAAGCTGGTCGTGGAATACAACCTGTAAAGCTACTATGATTGGTGAGATGTCTATTAGAAGTTTACCGAAGGACCAATTGTCCATGCAGTGTATCCACAACAGTATAAAAGGAGCTTTTCCAAGGAATAAACATAAGTTTTTCAAGCATTACTAAGATTGAATATTCTTCTGCTAAAAAATTCTTCTTTGGCTCCTTATGTGAGAAGATACAATTGCTCCAGACGAGCGACCTGTTAGAAAATGTCTATAGTTCTCTAGCTTGATAGTTGTTGTATCGTGTTCTAAAGTGTAAGATCATACGTAAGATATAAAGGTACGTGATTAGTATTAACTATTGTTATTTTGAGCTACATATGCCTTGTAGACAGTGTAATAGTCTAAAGGCTTAGTTGTGTTTTACTTTAACTGCATAAGGGTTGTAGGTGTAGACTAAAATAAGTTTTTGGCAGTTCATTGCTTGTGCTTGTGGTACAAGGTGTTTAGAGGGAAAGTAGAGAATTAGCGAATGCGTTGTATTTCTTTGCTTTGGCTCTTTATTGGATTGGGTTTTGGCAAATTCTGTGGTGAGAGGTCATGGTTTTTCCTCCCTTGAACAAGGAGTTTTCCACATAAAAATCCTTATGCGTTTGTCTTCTGTCATTTACTTTCTTCAAGAATAGTGTGTTGTCAATTTTGCCTCTCTTGTATCCATGACTGAGCAAGAATCCAGACAACCTCTCATACCAGGCCCTTGGAGCCTGCTTCAACCCATACAATGCTTTATCCAGTTTCATGACATAGTCTAGAAATTTCACATTTTCAAAACCTAGTGGCTGCTTCACATAGACCTCCTCTTTTAAGGTACCCATTCAGAAAGGCACTCTTAACATCCATTTGGAACAGTTTGAATTCCATATAAGTGGCAAAGACAATTAGAATTTTGATTGCTTCCATTCTGGCAATTGGAGTAAATGTCTTATTATAATCCATCCCCTCTTCATGATTGAATCCCTGCACCACCAATATGGATTTGTTCCTAGTGATGATGTTGTTTTCATCCAGATTATTTTTGAACACCCATCTGGTTCCTATCACAGTTCTATCTGAAGGCTTAGGAACCAGGTGTCATATCTTGCTTCTCTTAAACTAGAGCAATTCCTCCTGCATAGAGATTACCCAATCACCATCCTTAAGCATTTCTTTGACATTTTTGGATTCTATGGAGGACATAAAAGCATCGCATGACATCAGATTTCTAGTTTTGGATCTGGTCTGAATCCTAGAGTCCAAAAGAGAGACTAGATGGTCTATAGGATGAGATGATTGATGTTTCCATTGAATGTCTTTGCAGCAGACTGACCCTGACTTCTTGAGATATCAGGGTTATCTGTGTCATCTTGTTGAGCAGCATCAACATCATCATCATGATCATCACCATCTATCTCTGAGTCCCTTGTAGAGGTACCTGGTCCTTCTAAAGACTCTCCATCTTCATCACCATCATTTGTTCTATCCTTAGTTTGCACAATTTTGTCAGTTGAAGGATCATTTATCAGACTGTCCTATTAGAGTTGGAGTATCTCATATAGGTCTGAGTCTTCACCATCATTGATACTCTTCATTTCTCCTGACTCATCAAAGATGACATGCACACTCTCTTCAGTGTAGAGGGTTTTTTGTTGAATACTCTATAAGGCTTGTTGTTTGTAGAGTACCCAACAAAAATTCCCTCATCACTTTAGAGTCAAATTTTCTAACTTCCTCCTTGCCATTTTTAAGCACAAAGCATTTACAACCAAAGGCTCTTAGAAGAATGATATTAGGTTTCCTCCCAAACAAGAGTTCATAGGGGGTCTTGTTCTTGAGAGACCTTATCAGACACCTTTATGTGACATAACAAACAATATTGACAGCTTCAGCCCAAAAGTTCTTTGCCAGTCCGGAGTCAATCAACATGGTTCTTTCTATTTCCATAGAGTTCTATTTTTCCTCTTCACAACTCGATTTTGCTGAGGAGTCCTTAGAGCTGAAAAAATATGGAAATTCTATGCTCTTGCACAAAACTATCCAGTGTTGAGTTCTCAAATTAAGTACCATGGTCAGATTTAATCCCAGTAACTTTGCTTCCAAACTAATTCTGAATTTACTTAATGAGGTTGATCAACAGCTCAGCAGCCTCATCCTTTGATCTCAAGAACCTTACCCAAGTATATCTTGAGTAATCATTAACCACCATCATAATGTACCTTTTTCCACCCCTGTTTTGAACCTACACACGACCATAGAGATCAGTATGAATAAGCTCAATAGGTCTAGAGGTACTTACTTTATGTTTGGGTTTGAATGATCTTTTAGTTTGCTTTCCTTGAGCTCATGCAATACACACTTTGGAATTTCTGAAGTTCATCTTTGGAAAGCCATGAACTAGATCCTTAGATACCATCTTTTTCATCAAAGAGGGACTGATATGACCAAGTCTCATATGCCACAAGTCACAAGAATCATCTCGGGCTTTTAGATATGTCAGATTGTCCTCTTTTGTTATTTTTAAGTTTGACACATATATTTCTAAACCTCAAAACTGTTAGCACCACCTCATTTCTAAACAAGTTTGTAACTGTGCACTTGTCTGATAGAAACTTTACTTCATTCCTTTTGTCACCGATTTGAGATACACTAAGAAGATTGTACTTTAATCCTTCAACATAGTACACATCTTTAATAGCTTTCTCAAAACACTTGCCAATCTTTCATATGCCCATGATATAGCCCTTCTGACCACCACCAAAGGAGACACTGTCTCCTTCAAACTCATTCAATTTGAGGAAGTTTTTATTCTTTCCAGTCATATGCTTTGAGCATCCACTGTCCATATACCAACATTATCTACTTCCTCTTGACTTTTCTTTCAAGTGATTACATATTAGTTTTGAGGAACTCATTTTAATCTGAGCTCCCAATAACCAGATAGAGGCCTAATTACAAACTTCCTGGTCCAACTGGGCAGAGGTATGTTCCTCAGTTTAGGCTTAGGACTTGGTCCTTCCTTCACATTTTTCTTTTCTGAGTACATAAACTTCTGTTTGTTCAGAGTTTTTTTGAGAACTTCACAACTTTCTTTAAGATGATCATTTCTTCCATAATGCAAACATAAAAGATTGTTAGCAACAGAAACATATTTGCTATGGGGATTCTAGGGGGGTCAATTTTATTGACATAGCCCAGTCCTCTTTTTTAAGGACCCCAGTTGCTGGAGATATCTCCCAGAAGCTTGGAAGAGGCAGTCCACTTCATAGATTTATCCAGATCTTCTTTGACTTTTATTAGGTGCTTTTCCACCCCATTGTTCCTTTCTAAGGTAAAATTCAACTTCAATTCAGTCTCCTTGAGTTTCTCCTCCAACGCATGCTCATTTTCAGTTATTTTTCCTTTTTAACTTAGCATAAGATTGACATCACATTTTATCAGTTTCAATAGTTCATTCTTTTGTATTTCAAGGGCTACCACTTTAACTTCAAGATCAGACACTTGAGTAGTTAGAATAGTTTTTTCATCCTGAGACACATCTGCACTATTGTTTAACAGGTCCTTCTTAACAGTTAATTCATATATTGAGTCAATAATAACACATGCTAATTTTTTCAACTTTCTACTGGAATAAGGATCTAAGTTATCTTTAATGTCTAGCAATGTGACCTCTTCTTCATCATCTTCTTCATCATCTGATTGGGCCATAAAGGCAAACGGTCCATCATAGACTTCATCATTCTTCACTACAAGCATTGATGAATCTTTAAGTTGTTCTTTATCTTCAAATCCACTTAAGGAGATCCACTTGATGAATTTCCCTAGACCCCTAGTGCTTTTATCCTGATCCTGTCAGCAACAACCTTCTTCTTGTACTTGTCTAGAACCTAGTCCTTCCTTCTATCTTTCAAGTTTTTTGTCCCTTCTTGTGATCACCCTTTTCATGAGGACACTCTCTAATAAAGTGTCCTGGCTTACCACAGACATAAGTGAGCATTTCCATGATCTACCAATATTTCCCTTCTTTGCCATATCATGACTTTTTCTGACAAACTTCTTGAATCTCATGGTAAGATATGCCATATCCACGCCATCAATCTCCTCATCACTTTGAGTTGTTTCAGTGCTAAAGTTTTGTCTTTCTTCCCTTCTCTCTTGGTTGTATCATACTTTTTATTCAACTCATGAGTAGGAAGTATGCCAATGAGACCATCCATTTTTAGAGTCTTCAGGTCCTTTGATTCAGTGATAGCATCGACTTTGCTCTCCTATGACTTGGGAAGCACTCTAAGAATCTTTCTTACTTGTTTGCTCTGACTGATAGGTGCTCCCAAGCATTTGAGCTCTTTGGTTATTGCTGAGAACCTGGTCTCCATGTCTTGGTTTCTTCTTTATGCATGATAAAGTCCTCATACTGAGAGGTCAACATCTTCACCTTGGACTCGATCACTTGTTTAGTTCCTTCATGAGCATTCTTCAAACAGTCTCAGATCTCCTTTGTCGATTCACAAAGTAGAGATCCAGTTGTATTCCTCAGCTCATATCCCACACACAATCAATTTTATTACTTTGTAATTTTTTCTCCATCTTCTTCATGTCAGACTCATGGTATTGTTGCCTAGTCTTGGAATTGACTTGATTGTTTCACCTTCTTTCACATTACTCATTGGAACATATGGTCCATCTAGAATAATGTCCCATAGTTCACTATCCCCAGCCATAAAAAAGTCATGCATACGACATTTCCACCATCCATAGAATTTCCCATTAAATCTTGGTGGCCTTGTGGATGATTGTCCTTCTTCCAAGTTAAGTGGAGCAGCCATATTCACAGCAAATCTCAAGGTGTAAAACTAATAGAGATCCCTGCTTTGATACCACTTGAAGAGTCAATGTGTTGCAAGCCTAATAGAGGATCTGGTCCCTCGAAATACAATAAGCTAAAACTTGAAGAAAGTAAATGATAGAAGACAAAAGCACAAGCATTTTTACGTGGAAAAACTCCTTGCTCAAGGGAGGAACAACCACGATCTGTCACCATAAGATTTACCAAAACCAAATCCACTAAAGAACAAAGCAAAGGAATATTACCAAAACCAAATCCACTAAAGAACAAAACAAAGAAATATAATGCACCCACTATTTCTCTACGTTCCCTCCAAACAACTTGTACCACAAGCACAATCAATGAACACCTAAAAACCTATTTTAGTCTACACCCACAACGTTTATGCAGTTAGACTAAAACATAACTAAGTCTTTAGACTATTGCAATGTCTACAAGGCATACACAACTCAAAATAACAATAGTTAACACTGATCAGGTACCTTTATAGCTTAGGTGGGATCTTACACTTTAGAATACGACACAATAACTATTAAACTAGAGGACTATAGACATCTTTTATTAGGTCCCTCATCTGGAGCAACTATATCTTCTCACACAAGGAGCCAGGGAAGAACTTTTCAGCAGAAGAATATTCAATCTTAGTAATGCTTGAAAAACTTATATTTATTCCTTGGACAAGCTCCTTTTATACTGCTATGGATACACTGTATGGACCACTGGTCCTTTAGTACACTTCTAATAGACATCTCACCAACTACAGTAGCTTTACAGGCTGTATCCCACGACCAACTTTGGCAAATCAGTCCAATGGTTTACTTGGTCCTTGACTTAGTTTGTTAATCATCAAAACAAAACATAATGTACTCCTTGTACTTAACAATTGTTATAAACAAGATTAAATGATTCTGAGTTAATAACAATTCATTATTAAATAGTAATGTTCCTATTAAGGATGAATCTTTTCTAAACTGGATTTGCAATCGTTGTATGCCGATTACTCATAAAACTGATGTTATATAGAATTGTGTGTTTCTTATTTACGCTATATTTGATGACATCCCTGTGAAAACATAAACGGATGCAGCTACAGTTTGATATTATGTTTGAAATCCTTAGGGGAAACAAGTCGTCTCAAGACGTTGGCATTCAAGTTAATCTTCAAAAGTTGGATATGAATCTGTTGAGTGATACTAACAGCACTATTTAGCAGGGATTGATCCAGTTGCTGCTGGACACCCTTCTACAGGTAAGGGTGAAATTTTGTAGTGTAGTTGACGCATCTAGAGACACACTAGAAGATCCAACAGCACACCCAAGATTTTTTTTTTTGGATAACAAGGGGAACCCACAACCGTTACCCTTTGGATGTGTACAGGGTCACTCCTACGCAATAGCTTACAAATCACGTAGAAAAGGTAAACTATTTTTTTTATAACAAGGGAAACCCACAGCCGCTACCCTTTGAATGTGTACAGGGTAAAATCTCACTCCTATGCAATAGTTCGCAAATCAAATAGGAGAGATAACCCACACTAGGCAAGTGCGGGGTGATGAGCTCGACCCAAAAAGCAAATCGCTTTCGCTGATAAGGGGTTTCGAACTTGAAACCTCCAACATAAAAGTTTCAAGCCCAAACAACTGCACGGGTTAACAACACACCCAAGATTGAGGTACAAGATCAACTCCTCCCTCAGCCATAGAGAGCTAACTGGGGATTTATGGAAATAGAGATTAAAGTGTATACCTTTAAACTTTCATTTGTACAAGGTTTTTCTTCTTTCTAATTAATATAATATGTATATATAATATATATATTTTATGAGGTAGCGGTAAGGTCTGCGTACAATCTACCCTCCCCAGACCCCATTTGTGGGATTATACTAGGTATATTGTTGTTGTTGTTGTATATTTCAAGAGACGTGTTTTATTTGAGAGGATAAATTATACTTTTTTACATTGCCTTATTTGAAAATTTTGAATATGCTATTCGCTCTATAGATACCTTTGTTGATTTCCCTTAAAGACATTATCCTATATTAACTTTCTGATAATAAGATAGATGAGGTATTTTTTATATTTTGACGAATCAACAGATTCATATTTGAAAATGTTTTCACCCTCTTCTTTTGTTGTAACATTTTGGATTAAAGTATAATATTTCATTTTTATATTCTTATCCCATAGACACACAAAAAAGAAGAAAGCTATTACTTCCAGGTGCTTAGTATCATGTTTTAACTTTCAGCTTTCTCAATCTCTCTCTACGGAGGAAAAAGTTTAATTGGCCAATGTTGTGAGTTATATTACCTGTTGTGGTTGCAAAATATTTAACTAGCCAAGATTGATTTCTAAAAATAAAAATTAGGATAATTATCTATTTTTCTCTTCTGCCCGTGCGAAGAGCGAATAAATTTACTTGTATATATA
>JAABOM020033434.1:0-17193 GCA_011800125.2 Solanum clarkiae
ATTTCCAAAGTACAAACCCCTTGGTAGGTTAGTGATGATGTCGCCCCATCACTTAGGTGGTGAAGTACTAACCCTTCACTCGGTTGGTGATGATGCCGCCCCATCACCTAGGTGGAGAAGTACAAACCCTTCACTTGGTTGATGAGTAAAAAACCCATCTTGGTTAGTGATGATGCGCCACATCACAAGGTGGAGAAGTACTAACCCTTCACTCAGTTGATGAGTACAAACCCCCATCTTGGTTATCCAGGTTCTTAGACCCCCCGAATTGGGCATGGTCTAATGCAACACTTTATATAGAGCATATCGTATTCATAAGCTCATTTCATCATCATAACATCAATCATATCATATCTAATGGTTTGTACCTTCAACTCCTCAAGAAACCACATCCAAACATTTTATGAAACACTTAGAGGGTGTGAAATGGTAGTATAAAACCATGCAATTTAGAGATGAAATCATGCAAGAAAATCAATTGTAAAACCATCAATCAACACCTTGCAACACCTTCAAGTAATATACATCAAAACCTCTCATCAAATCATATAATAGATCCAAGATTATAGCTCAAAACATAGCAAAATAGTCACAACATTACACAGCTTTAACATAGAGTGTAATGAATTTCATAATAAGCAAAACCCATTTGTAAATCAACTTTAAATCATATAATTTGAGTAGAAGGAGGCTTGGCTATCATAGGTGAAAGGAACCCATGAAAGAAACCCACACACGTTAGCTTAGAGATAAACTTGGTGAAGATTGGAGATGGAGACTTAATGCTTGAAGAAGAACCTTAAAGGAAAACCTTAGCTTAGGATGAGGGTTTGGGACTTGAATTTGGGAGTGAAAATATGGTTAAGTATTTTAGTGAGTATTGGGAAATGTTTTGGGTAATATGAGGGTGAAATTTGACCAAGTATAGATAAAAACAGGTTTGGGAACATTAGGTCCAAGACTTAGAAGTCCTGGACCGAGTATAAAAAAGGCCAATTTTTGTACCGCGACGCGGATTTGCCACTGGAAATTGCATTCTTAGAATTTCATAATTGCTAATCCTTTGCGCTTAAATCGGGGTTAGACCTTTTTACGCTTAATTTTGACCCCATGAACACAAATATGAAGTCAGATTTTTGAAATATCAAATGAATTTTTAAATATATGGAATTTAAATTTCTAGGGCATTCCGAGGCACATTTTAGGAACTTTTTAGGGTCGTTTCATCAGAGATATGCCTTAGCCTAGGTTGATGAGAACACCCATCCGAAGGTCCCAGTTCAGACGGAAATGAGGAGAAGGGGATGGTGTTCCAGGACTGCTGAGTTCCCACAAGCGCCCCTGCACAGCCCCTGCCATCTCCCAGCATCGATGTAGAGTTTAGGGGATCCATCACCATGATGACTCAGTTGGTGGCCTCCCAGGGTTACAGTCGTAGTCCTCAAGCTCCTAGTTCTTACTTACGGGAGTCCTCAGCTTCAACCCAACTCAAAGACTTCTTGAGGATGAACCCGCCTATGTATACGAGGTCGAAGGTGGAGGAGGACCCACAGAATTTCATTGATAAGATGTATAAGGTCCTAAAAGCTATACATTCTACTAAGATTGAGTGAGTTGAGTTTTCCTCCTACTAGTTGAAAGACATTGCTAATATTTGGAATAAGCAATGGGAGGATAGTAGAGGTGAGGATGTTGAGCCTGCGGAGTAGGAGGAGTTTCAAGTTGCTTTCCTTGACCATTTCTTCCCTCAAGAGTTAAGGGAGGCGAAGATGGATGAGTACGTGAACTTGAAGCAAGAAGGAATGACAATTAAGGAGTACAACCTTAAGTTTATTAAGTTGTCCAGGTATGCTTCGGAAATGGTCCAAGACATGAAGGTCAGGATGAGGAAGTTTGTGTCTAGTTTGGGCAGGCATTTGCAGAAAGAGTGCAAGGCAACCTTGTTGATCCCCAACATAGACATCTCTAGGATTATTGTGTATTTCCAGTAGACAGAGGAGGATAAGAGAAGAGATAGGGAGGAGCATATGAATAGAAAGGTGAAATCAACAGGACATGAGCCTAGCCAGCAGAGGCAGAATAAGGGTGACAAGTCCTGCTTCTAGAAAAGATCATCTTATCATGCACCTTCTGTATCGAGTGCTCCAGTTCAGCCAAAAAGGTATGATCATAAGTCTCATGGATTCCAGAATTTCAGGGCTCAGAGCGCCTAATCTCAGGCTAGTATGACTCAAGGCCCGAGGGGAAGCCACCTTGTGGCAATTATGAGAAGCTCCATCTGGGTAAGTGTCATTTGGGCACGGATACTTGCTCCCTCTGTGGGCAGTCTGTTCACTTCCAAAAGAGTTCTTGAAGAGAAGACGAGGTGAAGAAAGCAATGGGGCACAGTCCTCCGCAGTACCACCAGCTGATAGTTATCAAAGGGGTAACACGATGAGTAAAGGAGATGGGACAAACCTCCTTTATGCTACGGGTAATGGACAGGATCAAGAGGCTGTACCAGATGTTGTTACGGGTATTCTTTTGAGTCTTTACCTTTGATTGTTATGCATTGCTTAATCCGAGTGCCACTTTAACTTTTGTGACTCCTTATGTGGCTAGTATGTTTGGGATTCTTCTAGAGTGTTTTCTTGAACCTTTTGTTGTATCCACTCCTACTGGTGAGTCTATCTTAGCTAAGAGAGTTTACAAGAGTTTTATGGTGTCCATTTATCACAAAGATACCTTAGCTGACTTGGTAGAATTAGAGATGGTTGACTTTGATTTGATACTTGGAATGGATTGGCTTCACGCCTGCTATGCTTCTGTTGACTGTAGAATCCAAATTGTTAAGTTTCAATTTCCTAATGAGCCTGTTCTAGAGTGGACAGGTAGTTCTGTTGCACCTAAGGGGCGAATTCATTTCTTATCTTAGAGCTAGAAAGTTGATCTCCAAAGGTTGTATTTATCACCTCGTGCGAGTTAAATCTGATGATGTTGAATCTTCTACTATTGAATCAGTCCCGATTGTGAATGTGTTTCCTAAAGTGTTTCCTAATGATCTACCTGGAGTCTCTCCTAATAGGGAGATTGACTTTGGGATTGATGTTCTTCCCGAGACCTAACCTATTTCAATTCCACCTTACAGAATGGCCCCGCAGAGTTGAAAGAATTGAAAGAACAATTGAAAGACTTGCTAGAGAAAGGTTTTATAAGGCCTAGTGACTCTCTTAGGGTACTCCCGTCCTATTCGTATGTAAGAAATATGGGTCGCTCAGAATGTGCATAGACTACCAGTAACAGAACAAGGTCAGGATAAAGATTAAGTATCCTCTCCCCATGATAGATCTATTAGACCAACTTTAGGGTGCTACTTGTTTCTCCAAGATAGACCTCAGATCGGGTTACCAGTAGTTGAAGGTGAGGGAAAACGATGTTCCAAAGACAGCTTTTAGGACACAGTATGGCCATTTTGAGTTCTTGGTCATGTCCTTTGGGTTAACAAATGCACCGACGGCTTTCATGGGTTTGATGAACAGGGTATTCAGACCGTATCTTAATATGTTCGTGATCGTGTTTATTAATGATATTTTGGTGTATTCAAAGGATGAAGAGGAGAATGCTAATCATCTTAGAGTGGTTTTACAAATGCTCAAAGATTATTAGTTATATGTGAAGTTCTCAAGGTGTGAGTTTTGGCTTAAATCTGTAGCTTTCCTAGGCCATGTCGTTTTGGAGATGGTATTTGGGTAGATACTCAGAAAATTGAAGTGGTTAAGAACTGGCCTAGACCAACTTCTCCAACGGAAATAAGAAGCATCTTAGGTATGATAGGCTACTATCATAGATTTGTCAGGGGATTTTCTTCCTTTTCAGCACCATTGATTAAGCTAACTCAGAAAAAGGCCAAGTTTCAGTGGTCTAAGGAATGTGAGAAGAGTTTCCAAGAGTTGAAGCACCAGTTTTGACCTTGCCAGACTAGACGGGAGACATCGTGATATACTGTGATGCATCCAGAGTTAGACTGGGTTGTGTGTTGATGCAGAGATGGAAGGTGATCGCTTATGCTTCCAGACAACTTAAGATCCATGAGAAGAATTATCCGACTAATGATCTCGAGTTGGCAGTGGTAGTATTTGCACGTAAGATTTGGTGTCACAATTTGTACGGAGTGCATATGGACGTGTTCGCCGACCACAAGAGTTTGCAATACATATTCAGTCAGAAGGAACTCAACCTGCAATACAGGAGATGTTTGGAGTTGCTCAAGGATTATGATATGAGCATTCTCTACCACCCAAGTAATGCAAATATTGTTGTTGATACTCTTAGAAGGTTGTCCATAGGTAGCATTGCCTATGTGGAGAATGGGAAGAGAGAAGTGGCTAAGAAAGTTCATAGATTGGCTCGATTCAGAGTGCAACTTGAAGAGAACAATGAAGGTGGGGTCAATGTTCAAAATGGTTCTATTTCATCCTTAGTGTCAAAAGTGAAGGAAAAGCAAGACCAAGACTATGTCTTGTTCTAATTGAAAGAAGCAATTCACAAGAAGAAGGTGAAGGTTTTCTCCAAAAGGGGAGATAAGGTGTTGACAATACCAGGGTAGATTGTGTGTGCCTAACGTTGATGGTTTTTGAGAGAGGATCATGGCCAAAGCTCATCGCTCCAAATATTCCATCTATCCCAGTTCTACCAAGATGTACCACTACTTGAGAGAAGTCTATTGGTGGAATAGAATGAAGAAGGACATTGCAGAATTCGTTTCTAAGTGTCCCAATTGTCAATAGGTTAAAGTTGAGCATCAGAGACTGTGTGGATTGGCTTAAAACTTTGAAATTCCTGAGTGGAAGTGGGAGATGATCAACATGATTTCATCACTGGCTTACAAAAATCCCAAAAGCAGCATGATTCAATATGGGTAATTGTGGATAGAATGACTAAATCAGCCTGCTTTTTGGCAGTCAAGACATCTAATATGGCTGAGGGGTATACCTGACTATACATTTGAGAGATTGTGATGCTGTATGGGGTTCTATTGTGCATCATCTCGGACAGAGAAGCTCAATTCACCACTCAATTTTGGAGATCTTTTCTGAATAGATTGGTTAAGAAGGTAAATTTGAGCACAGTTTTTCACCCTCAGACAGATGGTCAGGCAGATCTCACCATTCAGACTTTCGATGATATGTTGAGAGCTTGCGCCATCGACTTCAAAGGTAATTAGGATGATCATCTCTCATTGATTTTGTTTATGTACAACAATAGCTACCATGCCAGCATTCAGATGTCCCCTTATGAGGCATTGTATGAGAGGAGATGTAGATCATCGATTGGCTGGTTTGAGGTTGGTGAAGCTGAGTATATTGGGCCTGATCTTGTCCACTAGTCCATGGATAAGGCGAAAGTCATGAGGTAGAGGTTGAAGACAACACCAAATCGTCAAAAGTCTTATATGGATATGAGGAGAAGGGACTTGGAGTTTGAGGTGGATGATTGTGTGTACTTGAAGGTATCCCCTATGAAGGGTGTCATGAGGTTTGTCAAGAAGATAAATTTGAGTTCACGCTATATCAGACAATACCAGATTGTAAGGAGGATTGGGAAGGTTGCATATAAGCTAGACTTGCCTTCCGAGCTAGATGGAGTTCACTCGGTATTTCATATTTCAATACTGAAGAAGTGTTTGGGAGATCCTGCCTTAGCAATTCCTATTGAGAGTATGGGAGTAAAGGATAGCTTGTCCTATGAGGAAATTCCAGTCCAAATTCTTGATCGATAGGTTCGTAAGATAAGGAATAAAGAGATAGCCTCCGTCAAATTTTTATGGAGGAATCAATTCGTTGAGGAATGTACGTGGGAAGCTGCGGAAGTGATAAAACTCAAATACCTGCACCTATTCATGCCGAATGATGACGATGCTGAAGGTAATGTCCCTATCCTTAATGCTATCGAACTTCCTTTCTTGAGTTGATGTACTAATTCCATTCTTGAGTCTAAGATAGAGATGTAGAAGGTGATGGATAGTTGAGAGTTCGAGAGTTCTCGGGTGAGGGGTGAGATGAGTTTTGAGTCTACTTGTGCTTTATTCTACCTTTACTATTATTCAAGGACGAATGATCCCAATGGGGAGATGATGTAACACCCCGTAAAATTATTGAAAAGCCTCTAAAACATAATCCTGCACATAATACATCTTCCAAAGCTACGACGGGAAATCTGAGACTAGATTCACAATCACCGCAGAAAATCAATTGGAAAAATGGTCTCGATTCGATTTTAAAGTAATCGGGTCAAAAAATAATTTTCGCTAATTAATGCAAAAACAGTTTCTTTCCACACCTCTAGCGCGACGTGGAGGGGGCGCGAAGTAACAGTTTGTTTTTTTAATTTTTTTATGGGAATTGAAAATTTCATAAATATGCAAAAAGCATTGGTCCGCGCCCCCTAGCGTGTCGTGGACCAGTGTATGAATTTTTAAAATTCTTCTTTTAATTTGAGAAGGGCCTTTTGGTCATTACTCATCCAATCCTAAGTCCTAAAATGTATTTCTAAAGCCGTTTATTATCGATTGAGGGTTTCTAAACCCACTTTTCTTAAGTTTCTACGCAAGAATACTTTGAGAGGGAAGACAGGAAAGCTTCTGAGGATTGAGGGTTTGAGTCCAAGTTCTTGAAAAAGAGTTGGTAATTCATCACCCCAGGTATGTAAAGGCTACTTAGAACATGGGATTGTTCTGTGATGTGTCCCCATGATTGAATTAGGTTCATTGTTGATAGGTGATGGATCTTATGTTACAAATTCTTGAATGCTATCTCAAAAACTACTATTATTCTACATGTATTTTTGTAAGTTGATGGCCATCACAATTTTAATTATTTATTTGACTGATTAATTAAGCTACTGTATAAACTATATATACTTAATTGTTAAAGCATCCATGAATGAAGATAGGGGTCGATGTCTACAGCCTGGATTACATATGTATGCATGATTGCTGTGGTCTGGGTCTTCATTTGAGTGATTATTGATGATAATATTACTGGAATTGATGGAGTGTGAGGTCCTTAGAGTCTTTGAAAGGTCATACTTGAGTCCTAAAAAATGTCCATAATATTTCCAAGTTGAAAGATGATGAGATGAGATAACGCCCTTGTCCAAAAGAGACCACACAATGAGAAAACCTTGATGTTGATATTTATGAGAAAGTTGAGTCCTGGGAGGAGTATTTAGCACCAAAAATAAGTAAGAGTGAGTCCCACTCGCACTCATTAACTACGTGGCCAGCGTAGTAGAGGATTGGACTGTGAGAAACGGATGTTTCCTGAGTTCCGAAAGAGGACTTGATGTTATTATAAACCCCCAGATGTACGCCCTTTCACCCCGCCAAGGTACTAGATGGATGCTGCAAAGACATCACTTCATTGTACCATCACTGGCTCATAGGTAATAGGTGTAGCTCCGAGAAACTCCCATGTAGGTCCACTAATGATAGTACTCTGATGTTGATGTGATAGCATGAGTCTTGATTGATGGTGATGTGATAGAGTTCTACTCCTTGTCTTGAATTGAGATTGAGAAACCGATGAGCTGAGGTCATACTATATTTTCTTGCCTTTACTATTTACTTTATCCTATTTTATATATAGTACATTTCATATATTAATGCCCCTTTGACACTACATCATTTTATGATGCAGATTAGCAGACAGAGGAATTCAGCAGGCGAATCGTTGAAGTTTAGAATTCTTGGATTCCAATAGAGGTGAGTCCTACCCTGCATTCGGAGGATGTTTCTTGCTTTATTTCTATTGACTTATTTCATTTGATTGTGGTAACCATGGCCTGTCATGGTACCTTCTTAGACAGTAGCCGTAGAGGCTTCATAGACATAGACGGATGAGGGTTGATGTAGGGGTTCCTTTTCCCCTATTATGCTATTTTTTAAAAACTAAGTTTGTTTTCCCTAATCTTTTTTCACGTGATGGATGTTGATGATGAGTCTGATAGCCCACTATCAGTTTAGATTATTCTTTAATATCTTCTGTAAATCAATTGATTGAATGAATGTGATGAGACTAGGTGATTCGCATTGGGGCTAGCAATAGTCTTCAAGTGCCAGTTATGCCTAGGTACCCTCTCGGGGCGTGACATTTTGATTCAGAGCTTGCTGTGAATTGGATCAAGAGTACAATAGTACATGCCAGGAATACAAGAATTACTGGACTATGCCTGGGAAAATTGTAGACTCATGGTTGGATTGAAGCAAAAGTACATGCCTAGAACAAGAATTAGAGCACAATAGTACATGCCAAGAATTCGGAGCTTTACTAGACTATGCCTTGGAAAATTACAGACTTTATGGTTGGGTTGAAGCAAGAGTACATGCCAAGAACAAGAACTAGAGCACAATAGAGAAGAGGCTAATGCACATAAGAGATCGTAAGAGCACTCACTTAAATAGGAAAGTAAGAAGTACAACGTAAGAAATTTGATTTATCAACCCACAAAACTTTACAAAGTAGGGAAACTCAAAGAGTAGCAAAAGATAAAAATGAGTAGTACCATGAGTTGGAGCAATTTAAGCACTACTAGGCATCCTTAATGATTTTCGTACTTGTTCTTGGCCATTGTTAGTGTTGGAAAGCTCATAAATATTGATAAATTAGTTAACGAGACATTTTGTAGGATCAGAATTTCATCAAAAATATCTAAAACTTGTACTCGAGTTACATGTTCATTTGAATTGTCATTATTATCTTAAGACACAGTTCATTAAGAACATACTTTTGCATGAATTGTCTAAATTGGAGTAGTTCTGATTGCAGCTTATTGGTACTTTGTTTCTCCTTTAACTCTGTAATCTCCTGTTCTAGCCTCTGTATAACCTCATTATATGAATCATCTACTACAATATTTTCTACGGAAGATCTACTACCCTATAGAACCGAAGGAGTTGGAGCAAGTCCTAAACCACGAACATACCACCTTTGTCATTTCCTAACACTTAGAGAATATGCATCACCTTCCCAAGCAACCTTGTGAGATGGTTGATCAGTAAATCTTTCATTATTGCTCATTCTTTCATTTATCATGTCCTGACCATAGAAGAAATGATAAATACTTGAATTAATTTATTTAAATTTTTGAAAAAGTATCTCTAATTTTTTTCTCGATTTAAAAACTAAAAGAATGAAGAAATATTACGATTGCATTGGCGGAATCATCATCCAATGGTCTACCATCCACATGCTTTTTATGAGTTAATAAGAATTTTTCTACTCGTGTAGGCTCAATCTCATTTTTAGCCTAAACAACAAAATTGATGTTAGATATGAGTGACAAAAAGGTTTGAAAACACTATAATTACAAAGGTTTACCTGCTCACGCATCAATGTAGCAATATTTTTTTATCCTCTTGTGTGAGACATCTTTTGCTTTTTTGAAACAACCCCAAAAAGTACCTGAAATTGTACCTCAGACTGCCCAGAATTTTAAATTCCATATATCTCAAAGTTCGTCGGCTATATCGAAAATCCGACTTCATATTCTTGTTCAAGGGGTAAAAATTAGGGAAAGAGGGTCTAACCCCGATTTAAGAGCGAAAGATTAGCAATTATGAAATTTCAAGAATGCAATTTCCAGTGAGCAATCTGTGTTCCCCACGCGACATGCACCAGTGTAAAAAGGTGCTTATTTTTTAAGTCGGTCCTAGACTTCTAAGTCTTGGGCCTAAGTGTTCCCAAATATTTTTTAATCTATACTTAGCTATATTTCACCCTCATATCATTCTAAACATTCCCCAACGCTCAATCAAAGACTTAGCCATATTTTCACTCCCAAATTCAAGTCTCAAACCCTCATCCAGAACTAAGGTTTTCCTTCAAGGTTCTTCTTCAAGCTTCAAGTTTTCATCTCCAATCTTCGCCAAGTTCATCTCCTAGCTAAGGTATGTGGGTTTGTTTTATGGGTTTCTTTCACCCATGATACCCAAGTCTCCTTTTACTCAAATTGCATGATCTAAAGTTGATTTATAAATGGGTCTTGCTTATTATGAAATTCACTACACACTATGTTAAAGCTATGTGAAATTGTGACTGTTTTTCTTTGTTTTGAGCTATGAATTTTTGATCTATTGTAAGATTTGAGGAGGGATTTTGATATATGTTGCTTAAGAGTGTTGCAAGGTGTTGATTGATGATTATACAATAAATTTTTTTGCATTATTTCATCTTTATACTTCATGATTTTATACTAGCATTACACACCCTCTTAGTGTTTGATAAAATGTTCAGATGTAGTTTCTTAAGGAGTTGAAGGTCTAAAGCATGAGATATGGTATGATTGATGTTATGATGATGAAAGGAGCATATGTATATGATGTAATCTATATAAATTGTTGCATTAGACCATGCCTGATCAGGGGAGATTAAAAGCCCGAATAACCTTGTTGAGGGGTTTGTACCTTGACAACCGAGGTGGGGATTTGTACTCATCAACCATGCGATGGGTTTGTACTTTGCCACCAAGGTGATAAGGTGAAATTATCACCAACCATGTTAGAGGTTTATACCACACCACCAGGGTGATGAGGTAAAACCAACATCAACCAAGCCAGGGGTATGTACTTCAGAGATCTAGCTTGGTCTCTTCTACACATATAATATCCTATATGAGCATGAGCTGCTTAATCATGTTTTACTTATGCATTCATCATACATGTCATATTGTTATATTATGCCTATTGCCTATTGTTACACATTTTGACTATTATGTTTAATTCTTGTTGCATTGCATCCTACATACTTAGTACATTCAAACATATTAATGCATATTCTTGCCTACATGATATCACCATGTAGGAACCGGTGCCCAAGTTGATCATCCTCCTCCTCCACGTGGCTAGTTCGATACTACTCAAGCTAGTTGGTAAGTCCTCCACTTTGGGGATCTTAGTCTATGTTGTTCATATTATGTATTGAGACATTCTTCTTTATGTTGTATTTTGACTATGAGGGTGAGCCCAGTTGTTTTGTCTTGGCCCCCACTCTTATCTATGTATTAGAGGTATTTATTGGATATGTTATGTAACTATGATATGAGTCTTGACCCTTTGTCTCTTGATTATGTTGTTAAGCAATCTTTCCCCTAGCCCCTTTGCCCTATTCTTACTCTTTATATCTTTTATATGCTTCCGTGATGGATGATGTGAAATGACATGTTAAGAGGATTATTTGGGGTTCCTTCGGGTTCCTCATTCACCGTATCACGTCTAGGCTCTAAGCTTGGATCGTGAGAAACTTTGTATCAGAGCACTAGGTTGATAGATCCCTGAAGTCCAACATACCTCATCGATTAGAGTCTTATTCTTGGATGTGAAGCGTGCTATGACTATGAGTAGGAGACTATGAGACGTTTTAGGAAATATTTCCTTCTTCATATTCTAAGTCATACTATAGATTTGTGGTAAGTTTTTGCCCCTATCAATTATTCTTTGCTATGCTAGATCATGTCAAACACTCGAGGAAGAAGGGCCCAAACTCCCGAGGAGCAACCTACCAATGGTGAGCTTTGGGATGCTCTCACTATGCTTGCCTAAGTTGTGACCAACCAAGTAAATCAAGGGGCCCAATCCCCTCATTCTACTACGCGGGAGCTAGGGTAAAGGACTTTATACTGATGAATCCACTGGTGTTCTATGGGTCAAAGGTGGATGAAGATCCACAAGAGTTCATTGACGAGGTCTACAAGATCTTGAATATCATGGGTATTGGTCCAAATGAAAAGGCAGAGTTGGAGGCCTACCAACTCAAAGGAGTGTCTTTATCATCTTGTGAGGGTTAGATATGTAGAGTCTAAAGCCCCTTTCATAGAGTCGGTTCCGGTTGTAAATGAATTTCTTGATGTCTTCCCAAATGACCTTCCCAATATTCCTCCCAAAAGGGAAATAGATTTTGTTATAAACCTCCTACTCGATACTCAACCTATCGCCATTCCCCCTTACTGTATGGCCACAGCGGAGTTGAAGGATTTAAAGGAATAATTGAAAGATTGTTGGAGAAGGGACTTATTAGACCCAGTCAATAACCTTGGGGTGCCCCAGTATTGTTTGTGAAAAAGAAGGACGGGTTACTTCAAATGTGCATTAACTACCGGCAACTCAATAGGGTCTCCATCAAGAATAAATATCTCTCTTCCAAGGATTGATGACTTGTTTGACCAATTGCAAAGGGATAGCTTCTTCTATAAGATTGATCTTCGATCCAGGTATAATCAAGTGAGGGTGAGGGAGTGTATTATTCCCAAGATGGCATTTCAGACTAGATATGGGCATTATGAGTGTGTTGTGATGTCGTTTGGGTTGACCAATGCACTAACCATCTTCATGGACCTAATGAATGAGGTCTTCACAGCTTACCCTGATTATTTTGTTGTGGTTTTCATTGATGATATTTTGATCTATTCACATAGTAGGGATGAGCATATGGGGCATTTGAGGTTTCTGTTGCAAAGATTGAGGGAGGAGAAATTGTATGCCAAATATGACAAGTGTGAATTTTGGTTGAAGGAGGTTGCATTCTTGGGTCATGTGGTGTCGAGGGATGGTGTAAAAGTGGATCTTAAGAAAACTGATGTGATTAGAAATTGGCCTAGACCATTGACCCCGTCGTATATTAGGAGCTTCTTGGGCCTAGTGGGTTATTGTAGAAGGTTTGTGAATAAGTTCTCCTCCATTTCTTCCCCTATGAAAAAATTGACTCAAAAGAAGGTTAAGTTTGTGTGGATGAGTGTGAGAGGAGCTTCCAAACATTGAAAGACAAGCTTATGTCTGCTCCTATATTGTCACTACCTGATGGGCTTGATTGATTTATGGTGTATTGTGATGCTTTTCGGGTTGGTTTGGGTTGTGTGTTAATGTAAAATGGTAGGTTCATAGCTTATGCTTCTAGACAACTCAAGGTACATGAAAGGAACTACCCTACCCATGATCTAGAGTTAGCTGTTGTTGTATTTGCATTAAATATTTGGCATTACTACTTATATGGGGTGCATGTGGATGTGTTCACCAATCATAAGAGCCTCCAATATGTCTTCACTCGAAAGGATCTCAGCTTGAGGAAAAGGAGATGGCTAGAACTTCTTAAAGACTATGTTATAAGTATGACTATCATCCAGGTAAGATAAATGTGGTGGCAGATGCTTTTAGTATGGTGTCTATTGGTAGTCTATCACATGTTGATGGTGGTGATAAGGAGATGGCTAGGGAGGTGCATCAATTGGCTAGATTAGGGGTTAGGTTGGAAGAGGTTGGTGATGATGGTGTTGTTATTGTTGATGGGTCTAAGACTTCATTGGTTGATGAGGTGATAGCAAAACAAGATCTTAATTCATCCTTTCTTGAATTGAAGGCCTTGGTGGAAGAGAGCAAAGTAGAGGTTTTCTCCCAATAGAGAGATGGGGCCCTTAGGTACCAAGGTAGGTTGTGTGTGCCTTGTGTTGATGGTTTGAAGGAGAAGATCCTTGATGAGGACCGTAATTATCCTTATTCTATCCACCTCGATTCCACTAAAATGTATAGAGACTTGAGGGACGTGTATTGGTGGGGAGGCATGAAGAGGGACATTGCCAAATTCGTTTCTGGTTGCCATAGTTTATCAACAAGTCAAAGCCAAACATCAAAGGTCGGATGGCCTAACGCAAGACATAGAGGCTCTCACTTGGAAGTGGGAGGTGAATAATATGGATTTTGTGGTTAGGTTGGCTAAGACTAGAGAAAGGTTTTGATTCTATTTGGGTGGTGGTTGATAGGATGACGAAATAGGCTCACTTTCTACTGGTTAAGACCACATATGAGGCTGAAGAGTATACAAGGTGGTACATCCATGAGATACTGAAGTTACATAGGTTCCATTGTCCATTATATCGGATCGTGGTTCACAATTCACTTCACACTTTTGGAGGTCTTTTCAAAGGGTTCTTGGTACAAAGTTCACCTTAGTACGGCCTTTCACCCCCAAACGGAAGGCCAAGCCGAAAGAACCATTCAAACCCTTGAAGATATTCTTAGGGTATGTGTATTAGAGTTGAGCAGTAGTTGGTATGACCATCTTTCTTTGATTGAGTTTGCCTACAACAATAGCTATCACTCTAGCATTGGTATAGCTCCTTTTGAGGCTCTTTATAGGAGATGTCTATTAGGTTCAGCCACTATAGCTGGCTTTATTGGGACCAGATCTTGTTATGGAGGATCTTGAGAAGGTTAGGATGATTAGATAAGGATTAAAGACATCCCAAAGTCATCAAAAATACTATGTTGATGTGAGAAGAAGAGACCTTGAATTCAAAGTGGGTGATTAGGTTTATTTGAAAGTTTATCCAATGAAAGGTGTGGTCCATTTTGGTAAAAAGAGTAAGTTAAGTCCAAGATATTTTAGTCCTTTTGAGGTCTTAAGGAGGGTTGTCAAGGTAGTTTATGAATTGAAGTTGCCTAGTAAAATGAATTTGGTTCGTTCGGTGTTCCATGTCTCTATGTTGAGAAAATGTGTTGGTAATCCTAATGCTATTATGCCTCTTGATGTTGTAGATGTTGTTGAGGATAACTTGACTTATGAGGAGACTTCGATTTAGATTTTGCATAAACAAGTGAAGAGATTGAGGAATAAGGAGGTGACATCCGTTAAGGTCCTTTGGAGGAACCAACAAGTCGAAAGTGCTACATAGGAGGCCGAAGCAGAGATGCAAAAGCGGTATCCTTATCTTTTCCACTCCACTCAAGCCTAAGGTACTAACTCTAAGTCCCCTATGTGATTTCAAATCTTGTATTTCAGCCCCTATGTCATTCATATGCATTCACGTTTGAGTTGGCAAGTTGATGATTTTATACTTATGTTGAGATTTTGAAAATGGTGTTTTACATGTAATGTTGCATTCTTATTGGGGCTAATTTTTTTATGATCACGCTTATCTTGTGTGTCTCTTTTACATTCGGGAATGAATGCTCTCAAGGGAGGGATTTTGAAACAACCCCAAAAGAGCCCGAAAATGTGTCTTGGAATGCCCAGAATTTTAAATTCCCTATATCTCAAAATTTGTGCATGATATCAAAAATCCGACTTCATATTCTTATTCAGGTGTAAAAATTAGGGGGGAGAGGGTCTAACCCTGATTTAAGAGCGAAAGATTATCAATTATGAAATTTCAAGAATGCAATTTCCAGTGAGCAATCCGCATTCCCCACGCGATGCGCACCTGTGTAAAAAGGTGCTTGTTTTTTAAAGTCGGTCCAAGACTTCTAAGTCTTGGGCCTAAGTGTTCACAAACGTGTTTTTATCTATACTTAGCCATATTTCACCCTCATATCATCCTAAACATTCCCCAATACTCACTCAAACACTTACTATATTTTCATTCCCAAATTCAAGTCTCAAACCCTCATCCAAAATTAAGGTTTTCCTTCAAGGTTCTTCTTCAAGCTTCAAGTCATCATCTCCAATCTTCACTAAGTTCATCTCCAAGCTAAGGTATGTGGTTTCTTTCATTATCTCCTTTCACCTATGATATCCAAGCCTCCTTTTACTCAAATGCATGATTTAAAGTTGATTTACAAATGGGTCTTTCTTATTATGAAATTCACTGCACACTATGTTAAAGCTATGTGAAATTGTGACTGTTTTGATATGTTTTGAGCTATAAATCTTTGATCTATTGTATGATTTGAGAAGAGGTTTTGATGTATGTTGCTTGAAGGTGTTGTAAGGTTTTGGTTGATGGTTTTACAATAGATTTTTTTTGCATGATTTCATCTTTATATTTCATGGTTTTATACTAGCATTACACACCCTCTAAGTGTTTGATCAAATGTCTGGACATAGTTTCTTGAGGAGTTGAAGGTCCAAAGCATGAGATATAATATTATTGATGTTATGATGATGAAAGGAGCATATGTATATGATATAATCTATATAAAATGTTGCATTAGACCGATATGGGGGGATTAAGAGCCCAGATAACCTTGTCGAGGGGTTTGTACCTTGATAACTAAGGTGGGGATTTGTACTCATCAACTATGTGATAGGTTTGTACTTTGCCACTAGGGTCATAAGGTGAAATTATCACCAACCATGTGAGGAATTTGTACCACACCACCAAGATGATGGGGTGAAACCATCATCAACCAGCCAATGGGTTTGTACTTTGAAAATCTAGCTTGGTATCTTCTATACATATAATATCTTACATGAGGATGAGCTACTTAAGCATGTTTTGCTTAAGCATTGATCATACATGTCATATTATTATATTATGCCTATTGCCTATTGTTACGCATTTTGACTATGATGTCTAATTCTTGTTGCATTGCATCCTACATACTTAGTAAATTCAAACATACTAACACATATTATTGCCTATATGATATCACCATGTAGAAATCGGTGCCCAAGTTGATCATCCTCCTTCTCCACATGGCTAGTTCGATACTACTCAAGCTAGTAGGTGAGTCCTCCACTTCGGGGACCTTAATCTATGTTGTTCGTATTATGTATTGAGACATTCTTCTTTATTTTCTTTATTTTGGCCCCCTCTCTTACCTATGTATGTGTTTGTTGGACATGTTATGTATCTATGATGTGAGCCTTGACCCTTTATCTCTTGATTATGATGTTATACAAGCTTTCCCCTAGCCCCTTTTCCCTATTCTTACTCTTTATATCTTTTATATGCTTCTGCGGCCGATGATCTAAAATGACAAGTTAAGAGGCTTGTTTGGGTTCCTTCTAGTTTCTCATTCTCCTTGTCATGTCTAAGCCCTAGGCTTGGGTCGTGACATTTTTCCTATTGTTTCTATTTGCTTGGGTGCGCCTCTGCATTATAATATCTTACAAATTATAAAAAAAAAAAGAATATATAGAAAAACTAAAATCAAAATATAGTAAATATAAGAAAGTAGGTGCATTTTCAAGATTTTTTTATACCTTCGCTTTATCAGAAAGTAAATAAGATACTAGACCACTCCATTGATCTCTCGGTATGCGACTTGGACTATATTTTAGCAATGTATCTTTTGTCTTGTATTTTTACATATATTCACCTTTTATTTCACACTTGTTGTCTTTCCATTTCTTTCCTAGTGACTTTAACACAAATGCTTCTTCATTTTTCTAGAAAAGAGAACTTCTGAAAAAATAAAACTCAATATATAAAAGACAGTATCACATG
>JAABOM020033455.1:0-17189 GCA_011800125.2 Solanum clarkiae
TCTTAATAACTTCAGTTAAAGGAGAAGCAATGGTGCTAAAGTCCCTCACAAACCTCCTATAAAAACTAGCAAGTCCACGAAAACTCCTAACTTCATTTATGCTATTAGGTTTAGTCCATTCTTTAATTGCTTTGATTTTATCACCGTCTACTTCAACTCCCTTGGAACTGACCACAAAACCTAAGAAAACTACATGATCCACACATAAAGTACACTTTTTGAGATTAGCAAATAAGCGTTGATTTCTAAGGAATTTAAAAACTTGTTTTAGGTGCCCTAATTGTTCATCTAGATTTTGAGAAAAGATCAAGATGTCATCAAAATATGCCACAACAAATTTTCCATGAAAATCATTAAATACATGATTCATTATTCTCATAAATGTGTTGGGTGCATTGGTTAAGCCCAAAAGGCATAACTAACCCATAAAGTCCATATTTGGTCTTAAAAGCAGTTTTCCATTCATCTCCAGGATTCATACGAATCTGATGGTAATCACTTTTAAGATCAATTTTAGAAAAGATTTTGGATCCATAAAGTTGATCTAGCATATCATCAAAACGAGGGATAGGATGGTGATACTTGATAGTTATCTTGTTGATGGCTCTACAATCCACACACATCCTCCATGTTCCATCCTTTTTGGGTACCAATAGGACAGGAACAGAACATGGGCTCATGCTCTCTCGAACAAAACCCTTTTTAAGCAATTCTTTAACTTGTCTTTGTAATTCCTTGGCCTCTTCAGGACTACTCCTATAGGCAGGCCTATTAGGTAGTTGAGACTCAGGCACAAAGTTTATTTGGTGCTCAATCCCACTCAAAGGTGGCAACCCCTTTGGAGTATCATCATGAAAAACATCTTCAAAACTCTGCAAAAGAGAAGAAACACTATTTGGCAAACAAGAAGTTAGTTCTTCAAAGTTAATCAACACTTCTTTGTAAGTAAGTAGTACTATGGGAAACCCCACTTTTCTAGCATTCAAACACTCTTTGGCTTTTACATAAAGACTCTCTTTTTTCTTTTCCTTAGTCTCTTCTCTCACCAAAACTTTTTGTTTTTTCACTCAAACCCTCTTTTACCTCTTTACTTAGTTTGCTACCCTCTCTCTCTCTTTTTCTCGGCCATCTCTCTTTTTTTCTCTCTTGGCCCTTTTCTCTCTTTCCTTTGCGTTCCCATTGTTTCCCTCAATCTTTTTTTATCTTCAAATACTTGTGAAAGGAGATAATGGTGCAAGAGTAAATTTTTTACTATTATGCATAAGACTTTACCTATTCTTTCTCCTTTGATGAGTAGTATCCCTATCATATTTCCAAGGTTGGCCAAGTAAAATATGACATGCTTGCATTGGAACTACATCACAAAGAATTTCATCTTCATAACTACCAACATTGAATGAAATCATGCATTGTTTGTTTACTTTTACCTCTCCACTATCATGCAACCATTGGAGCCTATATGGGATGAGTGTTTCATGCATGCAATTCCTAGATTATCTACCAAATATGAACTTACCACATTTGCACAACTTCCCCCATCAATAATAATAGAATAAGCCCTCTCCTTTATTCTACATCTAGTACGGAACAAATTCTCCCTCTATCCTTTATCAGTACTACCCAAATTAGTAGTTATAATTCTTCTAACTACCCTAATTATTCCATCATTGGGCAGTTCTAAATCATCTTCCTCACTTACAACACCTCCCTCTTCTTCTTCCCCCTCACTTTTTTCACCCTCATATTCTCCATTCTCTCTAAGTATAATGTTTCTTCTACTTGAACATTCATGAATCATATGACCCCTCCCATAACATTTATGACATTGAATAGAACTAGAATGATTAGAAGATCTGGTATTGAAGGTTTTACCCCCCTCGTCAACTTTACCTTTACCTCTATTTTCTTAAGATTTAGAAGGAGTTTTTCCCTCTTGATTTGACCATGGCTTCTTAGAGATGGAGTTAGGCTGATTTCTCCATGAGTTAGGTTACTTCTTTTTCTTGATTTGCTTTTCCACTTTAACAGACAAATCGACTAACTCATCTAAAGTTACAAATTGTTGTATCTCTACTACATTAGCTATTTTAGAATTTGAAGCATTTAAAAATCTAGCCATTGTAGCTTCTTCTTCCTCTATGTAATTAGCTTGGATCATAGTCATATCCATGCTTTTGAAATACTCATCCATCGACATGGAACCTTTCTTCAAGCGTTGAAGGCGAGATTGCAGCTCTCTTTGAAAATATGATGGCACAAACCTCTTCTTCATCACCCTCTTCATCTCTTCCCAGGTAGCAATAGGTGGTAGCTCCTCTTGCGCTCTATCCCTAGCAATCTTTATCCACCAAGAAGTAGCATAATCAGAAAACTCAACAACAGCAAGTTTAACTTTCTTACCCTCAGCGTAGTTATGACAATCAAAGATGGCTTCAGCTCATCTCTCCCAATCAAGATACAAGTTTGTTTCCCTTGTCCCCTTGAAAGATAGAATCTTCATTTTTATACTACTTATATTATCATCTTCTACTCTACCTCTTTGTCCCCTCCTATCTCTTCTTTCGAGATTAAGTTCACCATCAAAAGCATCATTATCATATTCAAGATTTACAAAAGGGGCATGGGGTACATTTCTTCTAACTTAGGGTCTAACATTATTGGGTGGTACAACATTATTCTCCCTCCTAATTGCAGCTATGTTCTAATTCTACTCGGTAATCATATTTCTCATCTCTTAAAATTAAAGGTTCCATCTCTCAAATTGTTGGTGCATAGCTTGAAGAGTGAAGTCAATCCTTCCTTTGATCTCAGCTTCTAAATGAGCCCTTTCTTCATCACCACTTGAATTAGACATTTTAAAGGAAAATATCAATCACACGCTTAATATGGCTTTTACCCTCTTTTAAACTCACTCAAACTTGCCTTTTTCCCCTCAAATAACCTTTGACCAAGAGTACTTTGTAGATTTATAATTAAATCCAAACAAGTATCAAGTTCTTAGTAATAAAATATAGATTTTTGGAGCATAAAAGAAAGTAAAGAACTAGTCCTAGAACAAGTAGGATTTAGTTGAAACAAAACACGAATAAAAAGGAACTTAGAATTATATAAGAATAAGAAAAAAATTTCCCGTATCCTCAAAAATTTAGAATCCCCTCTTCCTAATTCCTTTTTATTTGGAAACCACTAATGCATGATTTTGAGGGTAAGTAAACAGATTTCTTGGAGAGCAAGTTATCTCCTTTTTTAAAACTTTTTCTTCTTTTTTTTTTTTACTTTTTTTTCTCTTTATGTTTAAGAAATCCCAAGATTTACCAAGAATGAAATCTTGATAGAACTGTTCTGATACCATTTGATAGGTTCAAGGTTAGAAACAATACTAAGATGGAGTGAATACTAGAATGTGGAAGCAATAACAAAAAAAGAAAGAGAAAAACTAATTAAAGATATGGAAAATTCAAAGGAAAGATCCAAAAAATTTTAAAGAATTAATATTCTAAGGCCTTGACAAGATCCAAGTGACAACTAAAGATTTATGGAAGAAATCTAACTCCTTTACTTGAGAAAACGAATCAAAATATTAGATTCGGATCTTGATCGCTTTATGAGTAATTAAAGATAATAATTAGTATGTAAACTAATCACCATCTAAAGAATACCAAAAATAAAGCAAATATATCACAAGAAGAAATTACTTTATACCTCAAACTATGAACTAGTAAAGGTTCGACAGAACTCTCTCAAATATTATAATATCAATCTAATTGTCTTTAATGAAAGAAAAAAGACTCCTATGTATATTATAGGGTCCTTGGACATCCAAGACTCCATAGATTATGCCCAAAGAGTATCCAAAACCTAGAAAGAAAATTACAAAGTAAATCCTACTCTAGAAAGGAAATAAAGTTACCTTAACTAGGAATAGACCTAGAAGTTCTAGAAAAGCATTAAATGGTATTAGCATACCTTAAATTAGAACAAGGAAAACATATATAACCTATACATAAATAAGGAAATAAGGTAAAACCCAACTAGAAAAAGAATCTTGACAAATTTGGAAAGTTTGACTAGTCTTCTTTGCAAACTTGGGTAGAAAGCAACTTTTGTTGTGGCTGATTCTTGGACTTTTCTTGGCCTTATTTGCACGAACTTTAACCCTAAAATTCTTCATCTTGGACTTGAATTTGGGCTACCAAATAATTGTAGCATTTAGACAATTCTTCCTTCTTGGGATTTAGCTTTTCTTCCCCAACAAGACACCTTTGCATCTGCAATTGAAGCCCAATGAGCTTTTCATTAAACTCCTTGGTTTGAGATCTTGTTATGGGCCTCCTTTGAGCTTCTACAGCTTCATCCTTTTTATCCTTTTCCTTCAATGGAGTAGATCTTAGTCTGATGCTATCATATTGTCAAGTTTTAGCCAGTTGTCACAATTGTCAATAAGTCAAAGCCGAACATCAAAAGCTAGGTGTCCTAGCCTAGCCTAGGCTAACAAAAGTAGAAGAGATTACTTATTGTTACCTAATTTGAAGAATCAAAGAGGTGATTTAATGTTTAGAAACTAGTGAACAAGTAACTAAAGATGTTAATTAGTTGTTAAATAGTTGAGGAATGAAAGAAAAATGAGCGACAAAGAAGAAGAATTGAGTTTGGACACTTAGAAAATTTTTTGAAGCTTTAAGGTGTTCATGACTTGAAAGGGGTTTGATTTGATGATTAAAACTAGTTAAAAATAGTTAAAGATGTTAATTACTTGCTAAATAGTTGGAGAATTGAAGCACAAAAATTTTAAAAAAAGAATCACGACATTTGGACACTTAGAAAACATTTTATGCCAAAAAAACCTCCCATACTTAGAAAAAATTTGGGGTCTAAAAAAGCACTACAGATTTGGTCTCTGAAATTGACCAACACGCACCACATGGCGCGTCTAGAATACTCCCCTTCAGGAACTCACTATTCAACACTGATGTGGTGTTGATTGGCGCTAATTTGACGCTAAGTTGGTGCTGACATGGAGATCAATTTTTTAAATTTTTTTTGGAATTCTTTTTTAAAAAAATTTTCTGATTTTTTTTTCAAATTTTCACTAAGGGCCAACAAACACTTTTGACCAACTTTAACTTGAGAAAAGTATACCAAATGTACCTTTTAGTCTTCTTTTTCTTCAAGAACACTTGAATATCTTCAAGAACACATACTAAATCCCAACACCTTCAAATTAACTCGGAATTGGAGCAAAATTTAGGATTAGCTTCCCCTTGATGTAGAGAACAAACACCAGTGATCATCAACCTTCAATTTCTTCTTAATCAAAAGGAACCACTTTCAAAATTTGAAAAGTTTGAATGCTCAAAACTTTTCAATGACAACTTCATTTCCACAACTCCAAATTGAATGAATTTGAGATTTAGGCTAAAAAATACTAGTGGTCAAGAATCTAGTGTCAAAAACAACAAATCAAATAAAAATATTTGGGTCTTTCTTTTTGGATTTTTGAGTAGATCAAAATTTCAAGACCTAGATTTGCTTTTACAAATCTAAACCTATGCTCTGATACCAAATGATAAAGATCAAATAAGAAAAAAGGGGAAAAGGGAACAAACATAGAAGGATAAGTGGATTAAATACAAACTATTGAAATTATGGGCAAAAAGGAACTAAAAGCCTCACCTCCCAATAGATTTCAACAACCAAAATAAAATCCTAGCATGAAAATTGAAGGAAATTAAGAACCACAAATGGCAACCTTCAATTAATCAAGCAGACAAGCCAACTAATAATTCTAAAAGTTCACCCTAATTACTGACTAAGAAGATACTACAATTTGAGAATTCCATATTCAACATAGTCTAAGTCTTCCAAATGCTAAAATAAGACTATTTATACTAAGTAAATAAAAGAAATTTTCTTTACAATTTTACCTTAATGAGTAAGGTCTTATTTGGTTGTCTTCTTTTCAAATCCTTGAATTCAAGTAGTAGCCATTTGCACATATGACCTCTTTCCTTCAATCTTCTAACCTTGATAGACCTTCCACACATTGTAAGTCTTTCTTTGGTGACCCTCAAACTCCTTCAATGCTTCCTTGTTCATGAACATTGCTTGTAGGCCTTGGAGATCTTTTGCTTGACTCCTTGTGAATGGTTTTCAGGGGCACATTCCACTCATGTTGGTGCCATCTCTACTTTGCATGTATCAATGCATGTTCATGATAACAACTTTTGGTGATTTTGATGTATATGTCTGGAAACTTTTGAGAGTAATGTTTAAGTGCATTTATTGCATTTATGCTGGGTTGAAAGTATCTTAATTACTCCTCTTACATATGTTTCCTTTATATTAAGGGACGAATGTTTCCTACGGGGAGATATTGTAACGCCTCTCATGTGCTTCAGAAATGTCCTATATTATATTTCTTGGATATCTCAAAGTCCGTGCATGATTTTGCAAATTTGACTTCATATTCTTTTTTAGGGGGAAAATTATATAGGAAATGGGTAGTCTTCGATTTTTAGATGACCTGTATTGAAAAATAACTTTTCGAGCCGAACCAGTGAGGGTACGCGACCAAGATGCATTGCGGACTGGTGAAATACATTGGTCCGCTGCAAGTCCTTACTGCGGACTGGACGCGGACTAGTTCACTAGGTTCCTTAATTTTCCAATTTTTGCTCAAGGACATTTTGGTAATAACCCAATGCCTATATAGATGGGAAACCCTTAGCCATTTTCAATCCTAAAGCTCTCTAGAATCTCTCAGATCCTCTCCAGAACATCACCAACTATCCCACTAAAATTCAAGAATCTCAAAACATTTGCTTTGGATTTCAAGAATACAATTTAAGCCTCAAGTCTTCCTCAAATCCTTCATCAAGAAACTCCACAATTTAGGTATGTAGGTTTCATCCATGGCTCCTTTCGCTCATGGAGCGTAACTCTCTCTTTTTATGAAATTTCAAGATTAGATTCTTTATGGTACTTCCTACTATGCATTATGAACTATGAAAACTATCAAAGATTGCAAAATTTTAAGATAAATTTCACGACACCCAAACGAGGGTTTTACTACAATGTTGGTGGGTGGATTTGCATGACTTCAAAATGAATTGATTTTACTCCTCTCATCTCTTATACTCTTGAATTGCATGATTTTAAGCCAATATACGTATACTCACCATGTTTGACTATGTTTACATGACAATAATTCTTATGTTGATGAGAGACTATTACTTATTTTGCAAGACAAGTATTTTATGATAAATTATGGGCACCTAAGCACGTATTAAACTCCTGAAAAGTTTCTATGATTTGCAAGAAAAATGTTGAGCCCTTATTCTATATGTCTATACTCTTGTGAGTGTATCACATCTACATGAAAGGGGTCAAGCATGATAATTATTTTATTGAAATGCCCCAAAAAAGTCCAAAAATCTGCCTCGGAAATGCCCATAATCATAATTTCTATATATCTCAAAATCCATGCGTGATATCAAAAATCCAACTTTGTATTCTTGATCGGGGACAACATTGAGTGAAAAATAGGTATAACCCTGATTTTAGAGGACTTATAGCGAAATTTTATTTTTGCCAACTTTGCAATTTTCAGTGTGCATCCGAGTTGGCTCTGCGACGTGTACCCTTCACAAAGCAGTGTTGTGACTTTTTTATTTTTCCTATTTCGGCATAATACCAAGTCCCCATGCCCTCATATGCATGAAAACACCTACACTTAGCCATTTTTTCAACTTTATATCACTAAAGACACTCTCAAAACCCTCACTAATGCTTAACCAAATATTTCATCCAAATTCAAGTGTCTCAAGCTTAATCCCGGATTTCAAAAACTTCAACCAAGGTTCAAGTTCTCATTCAAATCTACATCAAGAAAATCCCCAAATTCAAGGTATGTGAGTTTCAACCATTGGTTCCTTTCACCCATGGTGTCCAATCTTCCTTTTTCTGAAAATAGTGTATTTTCAAGTTGTATTACTTATGGATATTAGTACCATGAATTATGATTACAAATTATGTTGGAGATTTATGAAATGTTGATTGGAATCACATGTCTACCTATTTCAAGCTTATACTATGAGATGATTGTCTATTGTGACTATGCATGTTTTGGGCTACGAAACTATGATCTATTATGCGATTTGATGATGAGTTTGAAGGTATCTTACATGAGGGTTTTACTATGTGTTGGTGGGTTGATTTACATTAAGTTTTCTCACAAAATTTCACTCTTGAATTGCATAATTTTGAACTACCATTGCACACCTGCCAAGTATTTTATAAAACGTCTTGACAAGGGTTCTTGAGCTATTTATGATCTATTGCATGAGTTATGAACCAAGTGACTCTATGATGATGAAAGGATTGTATGTATGTATTGAATCAATGAAAAGTATCTATAATGTTGCAAGTTGACCACTTTGATGGGGGTGCTACGCCCATCTACCATGTTGAGGGATATATATATTGACCACTTTGAGGGGGTGACATGCCAATCTACCATGCTGAGAGATATATACCTTAACCACTATGATGGGGAAGTGACATTCCCATCTACCAATTGAGGGGTATATATCTCAATCACCTTCCAAGGGGGGTGATATGCCTTGGATTCCAAGTACTGGTTTGTTTGTTCTATGATGATAGTCTCTTCCTACACATGTAATCTAAATTCTAAAGTTATATGTTTTGGAAGCTTGTTTTATCTCAAGCATGGATCATGCATGCCATGTTGTTATTATACCTATCCCTTGCTTATTGTTATGCATTTTGACTATGTTGTTTATCTCTTGTTGCATTGTATCCTACATACTTAGTACATTCAAACGTACTAAAGGATACTATATGCCTACATGATGTTACCATTTAGGAACTGGAGCACCTCACGATCATCCTCCACGTGGCTAGTTTCAGCATCTTGAAGATAAGCTTTCCATGAGTCCTCAAGTTTGGGGACACTAGCTATGCTACTCTTGTTTGTGTTATTCCTCTATGGTTATCCTTGATACAATGAGGGTAAACCCAGAAAATATCTTAGCCCCCACTCAAATCTATGTTTAGAGGTGTTGTTGGAACAAATCATGTACTTGCTTTGAGCTTTGACTCTTCTATGTTTTATGCTATCAAAGACTCCCCTTAGTCCCTTTACCCTTATTTATACTCTCTTGTTTTTGCTTTCGCGACCAAGGATGTGTAAATGATATGCTAAGAGGCTTGTTTGGGAACCTGAGTTCGTCGTGTCATGTCTAGGCCCTAGGCTTCGGTCGTGACAAACTTGGTATCAGAGCCCTTAGTTGTTAATGATCCTCGAAATTCAACACACTGCGTCGATTAGAGTCTTATTCATGGTTATGAAGTGCACCAAAACTATGATTAAGAGGCTCTGAGGTGTTTTAAGAAATGTTTCCCTTCTTAATAATGATCTATGTCATGCTATAGAAGTTAAAATAAGTTTTCCCTAACTAATGTTCTTTGGTATTCTTGATTATGCCGATCCCAAGAGGAAGAGGATCTCGTTCACTCGAGGAGCAACCGTCCCCTCCCGCTCCTCAAGTTCCTCAAGATGGAGGAGTGGCCCATGAATAATTCCGAGAAACCATTACCACGTTGGCCCATGCCATTACTAGTCAAATCAACCAAGGGCCCCAAGCCCCTCACGCTTCTACTCTGGCATCTAGGGTGAGGGATTTTACAAGAATGAACCCTCCAGAGTTCCATGAGTGTAAGGTCGATGAGGACTCTCAAGAATTTATTGATGAGTTGTATAAGGTGGTGTCTATTATGGGCGTTAGATCGGAGGAGAAAGCGGAGTTGGAGGCCTACCAACTCAATAGGGTGGCTCAAATTTGGTTCACCCAATAAAAGGTGGAGAAGGGGAATAACAATGTCATCATCTGGGAAGAGGGCATTTCTCAACTGATTCTTCCCTCTTGAGCTAAGGGAGGACAAAATGATGGAATTTATGAATATAAAGCAAGGGTCTATGAGTGTGAGGGAGTATCCCCTCAAGTTCAATCAACTCTCCAAGTATGCTCCACAAAATTGGTGGCCGAGCCATAGTCTGGGATGAACAAATTTGTGATGGGTGTGTCTAACTTGGTTAATGAGGAGTGTCATGCCACCATATTGATAATTCATATGGATTTGTCCCGCCTCATGTCATATGCCAAACAATTGGAGTGGGATAAGCTTAGGGAAAGAAAAAGTGGTGAGGCCAAGAGGGCCAGTTTCGAAGGTAGATTCCAAAGTACCAAGGGTGGCCAATTTCATCAAGGTAAAGGGTCTTCCAATGCTCCTAATAAAAGTTTTGATAATGATAACCCAAGTGTCTGAGGTGGTGCTAGTGTGGTGCCTAATCCTATGTGCCTAAGATGTGGTAGAGGCCATAAGGGCCCATGTTTGAAGGACACTAATGCTTTCTATGGTTGTGGAGAAGTAGGTCATAAGGTGATGGATTGTCCTCATAATCAACATAATGGTAGAGATGGTCGTCCACATAGCCAAGGTGCTGTAACGACCCCAAAAAGTGCTCGCAAATGTGCCTTGGAAGTGACCAAAATCATAATTTACATATATCTCAAAATCAAGGCACGATATGAAAAATCTGACTTCATATTCTTGTTCAGGGGGTCAAATTGAGGGGAAAATGGGTCTAACCCTGATTTAAGAGTAACTGTATCAAAATTTTGAAATTGGAAAATGCAATTTCCATAGAGGTTTCCGCGCCTCTGTATATTTTTTTTGTCTAGTTTTGACTTCAATAGAAGACTTTTAACTCTTGGCCCTAAATGTTCCCAAGCGTGAAAATACCTATACTTAGAAAATTTTCACCCTCACATCATTCTAAACATTCCCCAATATTCATTCAAACACTTAGCCGAATATTTTACTTCTAAACTCAAGTCTCAAAATTCATCCGGATCTAAGATTTCCTCTCAAGCTTCAAGTCTCCATTTCCAATCTTCATCAAGTTCATCTTCAAAGCTAAGGTATGTGGGTTTCTTTCATGGGTTCCTTTCACCCATGATATCCAAGCTTCCTTTTACTATAATTTGCATGATAAAGTTGATTTTCTCATGGGTCTTATTTATTATGAAATTCAACGAATACTAGGTTGGGGTTTATGAAATTGTGACTGTTTTAATATGTTTTTGCTATTAATCTAAGATCTAATGTGAGATTTGTTGAAGGGTTTTGATGTCATTGCTTGAGGGTGTTACCAAGAATCTATTGATGGTTTTACATTGGATTTTCTAACATGATAACACTCTTGAATTGCATGGTTTTACACTCACACTACACACCCTCTAAGTGTTTCATAAAATATCTGGTTATGGTTTCTTGAGGAATTGAAGGTCCGATGCATGTCTTACGAATTGAATGACTTTATGATGATGAAATGATGATGGAATAATGATGAAAATCATATGAAAAGGAATGTATGTATGTGATGATGAAAGGAGTGTATATATATGATATTTTCTCTATAGTATTGAGGATGATCAATCCTAGCTCGGGGGGTTGTAGGGCCCGGATAACCTTGTTGAGGGGTTGGTATCTCGATCACCTAGCTCGTGGGGTGGTAGTCCCGAGTAACCTATTGGGGGTTGGTATCCATAAACCTTGTTGGGGGTTTGTACCCATCAACCTTGTTGGGGGGTTTTTACTCCATCAACCTTATTAGGGGAGGGGGCTTTGTACTCCATCAACCTTATTAGGGGAGGGGGGCTTTGTACTCTATCAACCTCATGAAGGGGTTTGTACCTCATGCGTCTCTCCAAGGAGGTGATAGGCCTTGGGTTGCACTAAGAATGGTCACTCCTTACACTTATTTTATGATCCATATAAGCATGATTTACTACGAGAATCTTCCATGCATGCCATATTGCTATATGTACTCATTGCCTGTGTTTATGTATTTCGATTATGTTACCATCACTTGCTGCATTGTATCCTACATACTTAGTATATTCCAATGTACTAACTCATACTTCATGCCTACATAATGTTACCATATAGGAGTTGGTGCACCGCTTGATCATCTTCCTCCTCCATGTGGCTAGTACGATTACCTCTCAAGCTTGTTGGTGAGTCCTCCATTCCGGGGATGTTGTTTATGATCTCTTGCTATGCACTAAGACTATCTTAGCCTTATTTATGTATTTACTATGAGGGTGAGCCTGGTTGTTTGTCGTGGCCCCTACTCTTATCTATGTAGTAGAGGTGTTGTTGGACATGTTACATACCTATGCTATGAGACTTGACTCTCTTGTTTCTTAACGTTATGATGTAGAAGTTTACCCTTAGCCTCAATTCGCTTGCTTATACTTACCTCTTATTGTCATTTTAATTGCTTCCGCGACCAAAGATGTGTAATAATATGCTATGAGGCTTGTTTTGGGTTCCTTCAGGTTCCCCATTCGCCGGTCACATCTAGGTCCTAGGCTTGGGTCGATACAAAGATGGTATCAGAGCACTAGGTTCTTAGATCCTCGGAGTCCAACACACTGCATTCGTGAGAGTCTTATTCATGGTTGTGTTTGTGCACTACAACTATGAGTAGGAGGTTATGAGACGTTTAGGAAATATTTCCCTTCTTCATGTTCTAACTCGTGCTATAAAGTTGAAGTATGTTCCCCCCTAATGATTGTCCTTTGCTATGCAAGATCATGCCTAACAAGAGAGAAAGATGGGCCCGCACACCCGAGGAGCAACTGGCCAATGGAGAGCTTAGGGATGCTCTCCCTTGCTTGCACAAGTTGTGGCTAATCAAGCCAATCAACGGGCCCAAGCCCCTAATGCTCCTATACGGGCATGTCGGGTGAGAGACTTCATGTGTATGAATCCCTCAAATTCAATGGGCCAAAGGTGAATGAGGACCCTCAAGAGTTCATTAATAAGGTCTACAAGATATTGGCTATCATGGGTGTAAGGTCAGAAGATAAGGCAGAGTTGGCAGCCTACCAACTAAAAGGGGTGGCACAAATATGGTACAATCAATGGAAGGAGGAAAAGGGAGTCAACAATGTGGTTCTATGGGAAGAGTTCAAGGCGGCCTTTCTTAATCGATTTTTCCCTCTTGAGCTTAGGGAAGAAAAATTGGTGGAATTTATGAATTTGAGACAAAAGTCTATGAGTGTTAGGGAATATTCCCCCAAGTTCACCCAACTTTCAAAGTTTTCTCCTCATTTGGTGGCCGACTGAAGATCTATGATGAACAAATTTGTGATGGGTGTTTCTGACTTGGTTAGTGAGGAGTGTCGGTCCGCCATGTTGTTTAGTAACATGGACTTATCATGTTTGATGACCTATGTCGAACAAATGGAAGAGGAGAAATTGAGGAAGAGAAGGGGCTATGAGGCCAAGAGGGTCCGTTTTGAGGGTAAGTTCCAAAAGAGTGGCTGATTCTATTTAGGCCAAGGGTCTTCTCATACATTTCAAAAGAGGGTGGACTCCAAGGGCCCAAGGTGTTGGGGGTGTGGCTCCTAAAATGTGTGTCTGAAGTATGGTAAGGGTCATGGTGACCCATTCTTGAGGAATACCGTTGCTTGTTATGGTTGTGGGGAGATGGGGCATAAGGCAATAAATTACCCTCGAAATCACAACAAGGGTAAGGAGGTTCGTCCACAAGGTGCTAATGCAGTTCCTTTGGGAAAAGGTGGCCGACAAGATGGTTCCCTAAGGCATAGTCGGTTTTATGCTTTGCATGGGAGGTAAGGGGTCGATGAGGTCCTCGATGTTGTTATCGGTATGTTGAAAATCTTTGTCTTTGATCTGTATGCATTGCTTGATCCGGGTGCCACTTTATTTTGTCACCCCCTTTGCTGCCAAAAAGGTTCCATGTTTAGCCCGAATTATTGCATGAGTCATATGAGGTGTCTACTCCTATTGATGCATCTATTGTTGATAGAGAAGTCTATAGAAGTTGTCCTATTTGCATTTTGCATAAAATGTTTCCTTGTGATCTTGTTGAGTTGGACGTAGTTGATTTTGATGTCATTTTTGGGATGGATTAGTTGCATGCATACTATGCTTCTATTAATTGTAGAACTCATAGGGTCAAATTCCAATTCCCAAATGAACTCGTCCTTGAGTGGGAGAGTCATGATATGGTGGTCAAAGGTAGGTTCATCTCTTGCGTTAAGGCCCGTAGGTTGATCTCTAAGGGATGTCTTTGCCATCTTGTGAGGGTTAGGGATGTGGAGTCCAAAGTCCTTCCCATAGAGTCGGTTCCGGATGTTAATGAGTTCCTTGATGTCTTTCCAAATGACCTTCCAGTGTTCCTCTCAAAAGGAAAATAGATTTTGGTATAGATCTCCTTCTCGATACTTAACCCATTTCTATTCCCCTTATAATATGGCCTCGGCAGAGTTGAAGAAGTTGAAGGAACAATTGAGGGACTTGTTGGAGAAGGGATTTATTAGGCCTAGCCAATCACTTTGGGGTGCAGTGGTGTTGTTTGTGAAAAAAGAAGGATGGGTCCCTTAGGATGTGTATTCACTAAGATAACTCAATAGGGTCACCTTCAAGAATAGGTATCCTCTTCCAAGGATTGATGATTTGTTTGACCAATTGGAAGGGGCTAGCCATTTTTCTAAGATTGGCCTTCGAATGGCGTATCATCAAGTGAAGGTGAGGAAGTATGATATTCCCATGACGGCCTTCTAGACTAGATATGGGCATGATGAGTTTGTTGTGATGTCTTTTGGGTTGACCAATGCACCGATCGTCTTCATGGACCTTATGAATAGGGTCTTCAAACCATACCTTGATTTATTTATTATTGTATTCATTGATGATATTTGAATCTATTCTCTTGGTGAGGAGGAGCATAGGGCTCATTTGAGGGTTGTGTTGCAAAGATTGAGGGAGAAGAGGCTATATGCTACATATGAAAAGTGTGAATTTTAGTTAAAGGAGGTTGGCTTCCTAGGACATGGGGTGCCAGGGGATGGCATTAAGGTGGATCCTAAGAAGACCAATGTAATTAAAATTTGTCCTAGACCGTTGAACCCGTCAGACATTAGGAGTTTCTTGGGCTTAGCGGGGTATTATCGGAGATTCGTGAATGGGTTCTCTTCTATTGCTTCCCCTATGACAAAGTTGACTCAAAAAAAGTCCAAGTTTGTGTGGACCAATGAGTGTGAGAGGAGCTTTCAAACCTTCAAAGATAAGCTTGTGTCTGCTCCTATATGTCACTAACGGATGGGCTAGAGGGATTTGTTGTGTATTGTGATGCCTCTAGGGTTGGGTTGGGTTGTGTTCTAATGCAAAATAGTAAGGTCATAGCCTATGCTTCTAGGAAACTCAAGGTGCATGAAAAGAACTACCCTACCCATGATCTTGAACTAGCTACTGTGGTATTTGCATTAAAGATTTGGCGCCATTATTTATATGGAGTGCATGTTGATGTGTTCACTGATCATAAGAACCTCCAATATGTCTTCACTCAAAAAGATCTTAACTTGAGGCAAAGGAGATAGTTAGAACTCTTTAAGGACTATGATATGAGTTTACATTATAATCTGGGTAAGGCTAATGTGGTGGCGGATGCTTTGAGTAGGGTGTCTATGGTAGCCTTGCTCTTGTTGATAGTGGTGATATGGAGGTGGCTAGGGAGGTCCATCGTTTGGCAAGATTGGGAGTTGGGTTGGGGGAAGTAGATAATGGTGGTGTTGTTGTTATTGATGGTTCTAAATCCTTGTTGGTTGAGAGGTGAAAGCCAAACAAGATCTTGACCCCTCTTTATTAGAAATGAAGGCCTTGGTGAAAGAGGGCAAAGTGGAGGTTTTCTCCCAAGGAGGAGATGGTGCTCTTAGATACCAAGGTAGGTTGTGTATGCCTTGTGTTGATGGCTTGATAGAAAAGATCCTTGATGAGGCCCATAATTCATCTTATTCTATTCACCCCAGTTCTACTAAAATGTATAGAGATTTGAGGAGGTGAATTGGTCGGGGGACATGAAGAGGGACATTGCCAAATTCGGTACCGATTGTCATTGTTGTCAACAAGTCAAAGCTAAACATCAAAGGTCTGGTGGCCTAATCCAAAACATAGAGATTCCTACTTGGAAGTGGAGGTGATTAATATGGATTTTCTGGTTGGGTTGCCTAAGACTAGAAAAGGTTTTGATCTCATTTGGGTTGTGGTTGATAGGATGACAAAATCGCTCACTTTCTACCCATTAAGACCACATATGGGGCTGAAGAGTATGCTAGGTTGTACATCCATGACTTGATGACATTGCATGGGGTTCCTTTATCCATCATATCAGATCGTGGAGCTCAATTTACTTCACATATTTGGAGATATTTCCAAAGGGGTCTTGGTACTAGAGTTAAGCTTTCTATGGACTTCCACCCCTCAAACAGATGGCCAAGCCAAAATGACCATCCAAACCCTTGAGGATATGCTTAGAGTTTGTGTATTTGAGCTTAAAGGTTGTTGGGATGATCATCTCTCATTGATTGAGTTTGCCTACAATAATCATTCTAGCATCGGTATGGCTCCATTTGAGGCTCTCAATGGTAGACGTTGTAGATCATCGATTGGGTGGTCTGAGGTTGGTGAGGTGGCCTTGTTAGGACCAGTTCTGGTTATGGAGGCTTTAGAGAAGGTTAGGATGATTAGGGAATGATTGAAGACAGCCCAAAGCCGTCAAAAGTTTTATGTGATGTGAGGAGAAGTGAGCTTGACTTCAAAGTTGATGATAGGGTTTATTTGAAGATGTCACCCATAAATGGTGTGGTCCATTTTGGTAAGAAGGGCAAGTTGAACCATAGATATGCGGACCCTTATAGGGTGATGAGAAGGATCGGTAAGGTGGCCTACGAGTTGGATTTGCCGAGAGAAATGGAATTGGTTCATCTGGTCTTTCATGTGTGTCACTCCCCAAAGTCCCGTAGGGCAGACCAGCACCCATTGCCGATAAGGCCCGGGAGAACCTACCTATAACTATGCGCTTACTATACGTATTATGAGGGGTTTCTACCTTTAGCATTCCTTAATGTAGATAAGCAGTGATAACAAGCCAAAAGGAAATGCATATGACTGGGCCGTTGGGGCTATGGTACTTAAAGTACGAGACATAACCACATTTTACTTTACATAGTCTACAAAGCCTCTAAATAAAGAAGAACATCTGATAAGGGTCGAGACAGGCCCCGCCTCAACTA
>JAABOM020033485.1:0-17182 GCA_011800125.2 Solanum clarkiae
ATGATACCTTCCAAAACTTGAAAGTCACAAGTATTGAGCTACTGCAAAATAAAGATGAGTACGAATTTCAGAAGTGGGCTCAAAAACATATATAATAACTGGCTAGTCTCAAAAGGCAAAAGACGGGTCATCCAAACTGAAGAAGATAGAAATGATCCCAAAAGGGCAACTCCTCACTATTAGCATCTAATGATTTTGATGATGAATTTGCATAAGTGCTCAAAAAGGAAAACATGGGCACCGACAAGCGTACAAATCCATAAAAAAAAAGGAGAAAGAAGATCCCATAAATCAAGAAAAAGAGAAGATGATCAGCATTGGCGGTTGTAAGGAGAAGATTAAGATTTCACACAAGAATCAAGGAAGAAAATCAAGTCAGCAAGGTTTATATGCAGTGTATCCAATCTACATTGGAAAGAACCCAAATTGAGGAATCTTATAAAATTCTTGATTGGAAGAAATTCTCTTGGGTCCAAAAGAGCTCAAACGACTACTCTGAACGTGGTATATAGCTATTCTCTCTCTCTCTCCCTCTCTCTCTCTCTCTCTCCAAAAATCTTCAAGAATGTTTGCTGGAGAACTAGTTTGATATTATATTTCTACTTGCTACAAAACATTATGCTTTCCAAGAGAATATTCGTTAAAGGGAAAAAAGAAAATTTTCTAGAGTATTTATATAATCAAAGGGTTTGTTCAATTCTTATCTGTGTATCAAAAAAGTTTGAGTGAAGTTTATTGTCTCTAAACATCAACTTATATTGAGATATAAAGGTATAATAACCCTGGAAGTTATTTTTATTATTTTTGATAAAATTACCAATTTAACCCTTCTAATAGTAGCCTCAGTCATGTTTGATTGGTTTTTGAGAATCTTGTAAAAAGTTGAGATTTCTTTGGTAAAGATTGAATTTTTGAAGGTTAAGTTACCTAAATTTGAAATTTTGAATCGTTCGAAGATTCAAGTCTTGGAATAGAATTCCATACATTCTATCAGTTTTGAAATGTGCAAATTAATCTAGGAGAGTTGTTAGAATCAGAAATTATTATGTAGAATTTAGGTCCAGAGTTGAAAATAGAGTTAAAGTTTGACTTAGATTTGACTTTGGTCAATGTTTAGAGTATCAATGTTCAAACTGAATTTTTGATGACTTCATTATTTTCGGGAAGTAATTTTAGTACTAAAATGAGCTTTGTCTTAATTTGTGAGTGTCGTGGTATCTTCGACATTTCAAGTAGCCTAAGTTAGTTTAGTTGCATCTAGTCGAATTTTTGGTCAAGGATACCTCGAATTCAATTTTCAACGATATCATTGAGCCTAAAATATCGAACTTAGTAGGGTTGCATATATGATTTGTATGTGCGAGATTAAAATAAAATTTCGAGAGTTGTTTTCGAGTTTTTCAAATTCTGTGAAATTGTTGTATTCTAGTGCTGTTGCAGGAATCGCTTGAAGACCTGGTCGCTAACCAAGGAGGGTTCAATATAATGAACCTTCTCTAAATCGACCATCTTCATTTTAGCGAAGCCTACACTTTTGGTGGATGCCCTTTTTTACAAACTTTGGAGATTTTCTCCAATTTTAAACTTTAAGAGCTCGCTTTGGACAAGTTTGCTTGGATTTTTAAAGGATTTTTGCTTAAAAGGGTATTTTCAACCTCGCTCCTTATCACCCATTAATTATTCGTTGATTTTAACATCAATTTTGAGATTTTCAATTGAAGAAATTATGGATTTTTCATGGACTTAGGTTTTTCACAAAAATGGTGATTCCAAGCTCATGTTAGCTCAATTTTCAAATTGATTTTCACTATGAACTCATAATTATAAGAGGAACATTTTCATCTAAAAAAATTTATATTTTGACCTCGATTTTCGATATTGAATTTTTGGATGATTTTGTCATTTTCTTTGAATTCTTGATTTTGGTATCACCAGTTTCATATTGTGATTGTGAATTTATTTTTGAATAGATTGTGATATTTTGAATTTGCTTCAGAATGGGAAGACACTCTTATTGGACTGGTTGTTTCACCAATTTGAGGTAAGTGGATTCTAAACCTTGTTGAGTTTAGTTGAACCTGGTATCCTTTTTTCTTTGGGTATTTGAGATTAGTGACATGTTTTAGCGGATGTGATGTGGTAGCAGGAATGTTGAGGTGATGATATGTATGAATTAACTATTGAATTATTGTGTACTTGTTATTAATATTGACTTCAGTTGATAATGTGAATTGAGCTTGTATTTTTCGATTATTGAAAGTGGAGATTATTCATATTGGAGCTTGGAGAATTGTCTCATGTTATTATAGAAATGTTTGTTGAGATATGTGATGATTGGCTAGTTTGTATAACCTAGCATTTGTTGAAGTTGTTGAAATGAACACTAGTGAAATGTGGACTCAATGAGGAGTAGTCCTAAAATATGATGAGGATGAGTTAGTAAAAACTTAAGCTATAATATGATGTGATTATTATGTGATGTTTTGACAATGATACAAGTGTTGAAAGAACAATAAGATTGATTTTACATGGTCATTGAATGTATGGATTATGTGACTTCCTTGCATACTCACATACTCACATGAAATGTCATTATCTGTTGCATAGAATCATGTCGAAGGGAAATGATTCTGACAAATAGAAAAAGAAAATAAAAGAAAATAAAAATAAAAATTGAAAGAAAATGGTTCCGACTAGATATAGAAGATAATGCCGAAGGAAAATAGTTCTAGTAGATACATTATCTATATGTGGCTCCCATAGATTTCGATCTGATTATATCAGCAGATGTGTTTCATATGACAAACATATATCACAATTATTTGATATTGCATCAAATTGCTTGCATATCATGGTATTCCATTTCAATCCACTCAATCCCATTCCTTGCTTTAAATGTTAATTGTACTAAGTGTAATATGTTGATTGACTTTGATCCTGTAAATTGTTGAGATTGATCTGTTGAGATGTTGTGGACTAAGATTATGATTACGTACATTAACTATATTGTGTATGCTTTCCTTTCTTGCATGCAGGTTTATAATTTGGAGGTATGTGGTTAGGATAGAAGGAGTACTTAGTTCTTTATTCTCTACCTGCGTTTAGGTCCTTTTGTTGGGTACTTTTAGTATTCATCCTTATGTTTCTACAGATATGTGTAGATTGTGAGCCCAGATCCTATTGATGTTCCAATTTCTCTTATAGACCAAGTTGTGATAGATTGAAAGGTAGTTGCTTGTTGTTCCAGCCTACTATCAAGACTGTCAAATTTTCTTACCAATTTTGTTCTATTTGAAAACAAATACTATTGAGATTTGTGTTATTTCCTTCGAAATTCTATTCTATTAGAGTCTTGTACATGTGATATCTGTTCTGGGATAATTTTAAATTTAGTTATGATCCCATGTACTTTATCCTATGTTATTTATATTATATTATTATTTTAGCTTCTGCAATATTCCATTGTTATCTATTTAGGTTGTCTTGTCTCAGTGGGTTAAAGACAAGTTCTATTTCACCTAAATTTGGGGTATGAAAATTTGATATCAGAGCTCTAGGTCCATATGTCTCACATGTGTACAAGCCCAGTCGAATAGAGTCTCAAAGATAGGCACAAAGACGTTCGCTGCATATCTTTGAAGGGCTATGAAGATGTAATGACCCAAACTTCGTATGGCCTTAACGAGGCAAGAAAATGTGTTTCAAGGTGTTTTTAACCAAGGTGCCCCACCAAGGAGCCCTTAACGATTTGCGGACATCACCAATAGCCATAAAGATGGCTCGTGGATGTGGTCGTGGCCCATTTTCTAGGTTGCCAATGAAGTATGCCACCACAATCACACACCATGACTTGTGGACATCACCATGGACCATGGTCCTCACATGGAAACACGGTATCAACATAAGGCACCCTTTCACTAGTGGTTTTCACGGACCATGGTGAGGTTCACGGTCTGGGGACATGATCTATGAAGATGCCTAGTCTAGCCTTCAAGCCTCATTTTAGTATGGGTGTTTAGACAATTTTCCCTAATTTGAAGTTCATTTAGGATGTTTAATGACTCTTTTAACCTCCTAAGTCAACCGGTTACATTTCCATGCAAGCCTAAATACTTAGTCTCTCAATTCTAACTCCCAAAACACTCTCTAGTTCCTACATTCAATTGCAAGCTAAGGATTTATCTAGAGTTCAAGATTCAAGCTAATTTCTTCTCAAATTCATAAATCTAAGCTTAGGTACGTGGGATTCATCCATGATTTTCTTTCAATAATGGAGCCCAAAACTAATTTCATCTACTTTCAAGTATGATCTAAATGAGATTTTTATGATTTGATCTTCAAATGTTGGTATTATGACATCAAAATGATGATTTAAACATGAATTAAGCTTTATTCTATTAGTTTACACCATTCTCATGACATTTGAACTTACACGACTTGATGATCTAAGCTATCATGCATGGGTAATCTCAATTATGTCTCAAATGTTCATATATTCATGGATTATGCATATTTTTACTTAATTATCTTGATTTAAACTTAATTCTCATGTACTCATGCTTTAATCTCATTTCTTATACATGATCATGCACGTACAAGGCTTCTATATAGGTTTTGGTTATCAACATGGTAACGATTATGGTTATGGATATGATTTCGATATGAATAAGACTATGACATGATTATGATTATAATGATGATTATGATATGGCTTTAAGCATTCAAAAGTATGAATACACCATCATGTACATGTTATGAATGAGTTATTTCTATGCATGCAACCACATTTTTGAAATATAATTTGCCTTTTGAGCCCAAGTATGAATAATGATGATGATTTATGAGAAGCATGAGTACATGTATATACTATATAATCCATGGCATTTTGACTCAACATAAAATGATATTTGAGGAGAGAGACTATTTCTAAAGGTCCTTATATAAAGCCTACTTTCCTCATAACTAGGTGCCGTTGTAGGTTTATGTTCTTATTTCCAGTATGGATGATTATGTTTCATGACGCACTAAGTAGGCTACTCTTTCTCTAATGTAGATGCAATATCAGGATTATATGTAATAACTCACATAGTCTTACATGTCAGTTACAGTTATATCCCCATTATGTTTATGTACTATAACATTCATTCATCATGGCATTCATGACATCTTGGTATGGTGATCTATTCTCTATTTTATTTTTATATATATGCCCTTGTTCATGTAACTTTTTTATACGACTTAACACTATATATCTATATTACATCGCATGCTCACATACTTAGTACATTTAAACATATTAAGACATACTCAATATTTATATTATATCACATTGTAGGTGTTGGTGATCCTATTATCTATTCTCGTGGCTAGGTTTAGGTTACTAGATGATCCCAACTAGGTGAATCTTCATGCTTTGGGGACAAAGCCTTCTATCTTTATTATCATGATATGGTTATGTATTGAGACTGTCCTTTCTTTACTTTAAGGGTGAGCCAGGACCTGTCTAAGCCCCCATCCATGTTATGATTTAGAGGCATTGTTGGACATGTCACTTTGATTTCAGACTTGTACTTTTTTCATGCTATGTACAACTCCCACGTTATGCTTATGTCAGCTTCTACTTATTATGTTATTCTCCTTTGTCTACCTTGTATGCCTATTGTATGCTAAGAGACTTGGGTGAGGTACCTTCGGGTTCTTTATTCGTCATGTTACGACTAGGGCCCTAGGCTTGAGTTGTGACAGACTTGGTATCAGAGCATTAACATTTAGAAATAGTTGTAGGAGTCCAACGTGCTGCATCAAGTAGAGTATAATGATAGGTGTGAAGTATGCCACATCTATTAGTAGGAGGCTATAAGGTATTTTAGGAAAAGTTTCACTTTTTTATGATTCATTTCATGCATAAAACGCATCCTAAGGTTTCCTAACTCTAATAAATGTTCTTTGTGGAATTTTATAGACGATGCCTCCAACAAGAGCACCTAAGCCTAGAGAGGCTCCTATTAATGAGAATCAAGCTCCTCATGATCCTATAGAAGAGTCAGTAACTAATGTTGAGTTCTGGACCACAATTACTATGATGGCCTGGGCTATGGATGCCCAAGTTGGGCAAGTTGTTTCTCCTCCTCATATGCCCAACTAGCTGCTAGGGTAAGGGATTTTTCGCAGATGAACCCTTTGAAATTCTATGGTTTCAAAGTTGATGAAGATGTCCAAGAATTCATTGGTGAGATATACAAAGTGTTGTCTATTATGGGGTTGTCTTCAATAGAGAAGGCTAAGTTTTCTGCTTATTAACTCAAGAGAGTGGTGTAAGTGTGTTTCACTCAATGGGTGATTGAGAGAGGGAGTGATGATAGAATTGGTTGGGAGGAGTTCAAATATACTTTTCTAGATTATTTCTTCCTTCTTGAGCTTAGGGAGTCAATGATGACCAAGTTTATCAACCTATGCAAAGGAGTATGAGTGTAAGGCAGTATGCCGTCAGGTTCACCAAGCATTCAAAATATGCTCCTATACTGGTTTTCGATCCTCGTGCTAGAATGCAATAAGTTAATTTCAAGGTATCAAATTTAGTGGTCAAAGAATGTTGTACTGTTATGCTTATTAAAAGGATGGACATCTCTTGGCTTATAACTTATGCTGAGCAAATTAAACGTGAGAAGCTTAAGGAGAAGAGAATAAGGGAATCTAAGAGGACCCAATTTAATGGTGGGTTTTCCAATACTAGGAGTAGTGGTGGAAATGGATATCCTTAATAAGGCCAAAGATCCCAAGGACAGGGCTCAAACCCAATTCAAAATCAAAGGGGTGCTACTGATAGAATGACTAATCCTAGATGTAATATATGTGGAAAGAATCATGTGGGTAGATGCTTGATCAGATTGATTGCTTGGTTTGGGTGTGGCAAGATGCAACACAAGCTTGCTGAATGTCCTCATAATCCCAAGAAAGGTCAAGGAGGTCATCTCCTAGGATAAATTATTTCCAGTGGTCAATGCCAACCCAGGGTTCTGCCAGGTGATGCTCAATGCATCAATAGGCTTTATGCTCTTTATGCTAAATAAGAGGTGGAAGAGATTCCAGATGTAGTGATTGATATATTGAAAGTCTTTGATTTTTATATGTATGCTTTGCTTGATCCATGTGCAAATTTGTCTTTTGTCACTCCTTTATTATTTATTAAGTTTGGTGTTAGTCCTGGAATCTTAAAGGAGCCATTCTTAGTTTATAATCCCATGGGTGAGTTAGTCATGGCTCGTAGGACCCAAATGGTCAAATTCTAATTCCCAAATGAGCCTATTCTTGAGTGGGTGGATAGTGACTCAGCTTTTGAAGGTTAGTTTATCTCTTATCTTAAAGACCGAAAGTTGATTTCTAAGGGGTGTATCTACCACATAGTAAGAGTTAGGGGTATTGATTCCGAGTCTTCCACTCTTGAGTCAGTTCTTGTGGTAAAGAGTTCCCGCATGACTTTCCTAAAGAATTTCCAAATATTCTTCCTAAAAAGGATTTTGGCATATATCTTCTTCCTAACACTCAACCCATCTCTATTCCTCCTAACCGAATGACACCAACAGAACTGAAGGAGTTGAAGGATCAATTTAAGGATATTGGAGAAAGGCTTTATTAGGCCAAGGATATCACCATGGGTTGCTCCCATTTTATCTGTGAGATGAAAGATGAGTCACTTCTGATGTGTATCAACTATCGAGAATTGAACAGGGTGACTATAAAAAATAAGTATCCGTTACCAAGGATAGATGATTTATTTGATCAATTGCAAGGTGCTACCCATTTCTCCAAAATTGATCTTTCTTCTGGTTATCATCCATTGAGGGTAAGGGAATGTGATATTCCCAAGACAGCTTTCTGGACTAGATATGGGCCATTTGAGTTTGTGGTGATTGATGAGTCCATATTTCGGACTCTTTTTAGGGCTAGATCCATGTGTTATGTCAGAAAATGAAATTAAAAATGCATAAATGGACAATACTTGACAAATCTTGGAAAAGGAGCAAAAGTGTCAAAAAGGTAGAGCAAAGCGACATCGCCTACATATTCAGCGATCCGTCGAACACTCAGAAAGATCACCTAGCATTTCAATAACCAAAGTTCAATTCTATGTCCGGATGGTGATTAGAATCGACATTGCCAAACCTATTTGGCATACCGCTGAGTGGCTCAAGAAACCACCTAAAGTTGCAATATGCAAAGCCCCAAAATCATGACTAGAAGTCGATGAGAGAGGAACTTCAATGAATCGCCGAACTGTATCAGCAGAGTGAAGAGCCATGACCTATGTTGTAGCGAAACAAGCCTTAATAGGATGCAGATAAAAATGATCAAGTTCACATTCGGCGCATCGCCATAGTGCTCGGTGATAGCCGTCCTTGACTGCCGAATGACAACTCGAAGCACAAACTCTTATATATTTTGCACGGACTATTTAAGAAAATTAGAAATGACATAGTACATATCATTCTTCTTAGTTTTATAGAGAGTAGCAGTACATAGAACATTCCTTGAGGAGTGATAGGGTTTCAATTTCTTGGGAAGAAAAACTTGAGGAGATCTTCTGGTGTTAATCAACTTTTCTCTATTCAATCTTGTTACCCATCACTTTCATCTACTATTTTTGGTATTGAATTTCTAATTTCTATCGTGAGTGGCTAAAACTCCCTATTTTGGGGATGTGCTAATGGTATAGTTCTTGATTTATCTGTTGAGTCTTTGATATTTTGACTTATTTATTGTTGACTTAAGTGAATTTACATCCATTCCTCTGTTTAATCTATAATTTCAAGGTTGCAAACTTGGGGTTCAATTTAATCTCTAATTATTGCTTTGACCGGAGTGATTAGAGTATGGAATAGATGTAATAGCTAGAAACCTCCTGGAGTTTCAGTTGAAGTCCAATACTATGGATTCAATGGCCAAGGTTTTAGGGGTTTTGTAGAGACTTCTTAGGCTAAGCATGTTCTTGGCGATTCGTATATGATATCATAATTGAATCATATGAAACACTTGTGTGTTGTAATTGAACATGGGTTGCAAGCAACCTAGCTTATTCACTCATTATTGACTCATTTAGTCAAATTAAGACCGATCTAGTAGATCGATTTCCTTATTTGCATATCCCCAACTTCTCCTTTAATTTGTTGATTTATTCACTGATTAGATATTATGTAGTTGAATCTTGATTTTAATTATTGTAATCTCCCAGAACCTACAATTGCTCAGTCCAATGAACCACTTCAATTTGTGAACCACGATTCCCTGTGGGATCTGACCCCAATCTCTAAAGTTGGATTATTATGCTGATGACGATCACTCTTGCTTCCTTTGAGTATCTGGGTTGAGCGACATAAAAAATAGCGCCATTACGGAGAACCAACGAGTTTATGACTAAAGTGTTTGTTGAGAATTGTTCTTATGGCTAGAATTATTTTACTGCTTTCTTGTTATTTTTGTTGTTGAAAAATAGGTGTTCAGATGGAAGACGATGAGAGAGTCCATGGTGAGAATATTGGAGACACTAATGATATGCAGGGTGTTATTTGGGATCAAGTGGGAAGCACAAGTGCTATCCAACTACACCCATTGGCCATAGGAGTTAACTTTCATATGACAAGCACTATGTTGCAATTCCTTTAGCTGAAGGGATTGTTTGGAGGACTTGTCCATAAGGATCCTCATGAACACCTTAGGAATTTTGTTGATGTCTGTCTCCCATTCAATTTCAGGGGAGTGAGCCAAGAAACGATTAGACTGAGGCTATTCCCATTCTCTATCACTGGAGAAGCTGTGAGGTGGATAATTGAGTTGCCTCGTGATTCTATCACTTTGTAGGAGGAACTTCAAGATATGTTCCTCGAAAGATTTTCCCCTCCTTAAAAGACGGTAAAGATGAGAAGAAGTATTGAGAACTTCAAATAAATTGAAGGGGAGCCATTGCATGAGACATGGCTTCGGTTTTGAAAACTTTTACACTAATGCTCTAATCATGGAGTTTTGAAACATTTGCTACTGCAATACTTCTATGTAAGCCTCGACGTAGTTAACAAATGGGTGGCTGACCAGCTGGTGAGAGGTGGAATCATGGAACAAATGTTCACTGCAGCTTTTGACCTTCTATATGATATGACAAAAATCAATCGAGCATGGTACACGAGGGATGACCTCGTATCTTCAAGTCACAGGGGTCTATCCAAATAACAACTTGTTAAGGATCAAGAAAGGGATAAAAATATGGTTAAGATGCTAACTCAGCTTGACCTCTTGAATAAGCATGTTATGAAAGGAAATCATAAGAGTGTAAATAATGTGGGGGCTGCTAGCGAGGTGATGGTTGATAGTGCACCATTTGAAGGTGGTTATTATGAGAAGGTACATTAGATGAACAACCAAATGGTGGGTTCTCGACTGGCGAGATCGTGCATGGCCTGATCAACCTCAAGTTGGGGGTTAGAGAAACCATGATGGGGTTGGGAATAGGTATGTTTCGCCCTATGATAGGGTGAAAGTGGCTAATCTTGTGGTAAATCCAGAGTCTCCAGACTGAAGATATGCTAACCTGAATCTTGAACAAGGTTGAAGCCTCTGATAAAATGTTGAAGGAGATGAAATCTGATTTCTCACAATTGAGTCAAACAGTAATGTCATATTCAGATTTTATCAAGCATTTGGAGATTCAACTTGGTAACATATCGACCTTCTCAACCAATGACCAAAATATGGTTTGCCTAGTGACACAGTAGCTAATCCTAAGCTGTCACTACTCATAGTGGAAGAGTGTTAGAAGGTACTAATCCCCCACTTGTTATTAAAGAATGTCGGAATGAAGTAGGAGAAATGAAGGTACAGTGAATGCTTATGTCGAGGAGAGTGTAGTTGATGATGGAAGTGGTGATGTCTTGGAAATTCCAAGAGTGATGAAAAGAAAAGGTTGAGGATGATGCTATGAACATTAAGAAAACCTACTCCAAAAATTTGAGTTCAGCTGTGAGGTTGAAAGAACCTTAAATTAAGATTAATCCTCTATTTCATCAGTGATTGAAGAAGAAAGAGAAGGATGCCAAATTTCAAAAATTTCTTTCTATGTTCAATTTTCTGTTGATAAATGTTCCATTCGTTGAGGCACTAACTAAAATTCCAGGATATGCCAAAAAATTTATGAAAGAGTTGATGTCAAAGAAACGAACCCTAGAGTGTGAGATGATTGAGGTATCTTATAATTGCAGTGTTATCTTGACAAAGGTTCTAGTTGTGAAGAAAGAGGACCCTGGTGCATTCATAATACCTTACACCATTGGCACTTACAAATTGAACAAGGCACTATGTGATTTAGGCACAAGCATAAATCTGTTGCCCCTCTCTATATTTGAGGAATTAGGGCTGGAAATGTAAGATCCCATATATGAGGAGTATGAGAGATACAAGAAAATAAGCTTTGGAAATTTTTGGAAAACTACCAGTGTTTACGAGAGGGTTTTATGAGTCGTTAGATGGACTATGGCTCGTACATGGTTTCGTGGAACCTAGTCAGACCTGATGAAATTTGAGATCTTTCAGAAGTTCAATCTATGACTTCTCCAAATGAGCCATAAAATATTTTACGAGCCATAGACCATCTCATAGAATGAGAATCAAAGAAGGGGGTCTCTAAAAGCTATCAGACGAAACCCCTATCTACGGGCCATAGAATGGACCACAACCCATAAATAGGGTCTTTTGGTTATGTCTGGTGATTTTATAGGGCAAGTTCCAAACTTTACTATTCCCTTAACAACCTCATCTAGCCCCTCCATGATTACTCATGCAATACCAATCTCCTCTCTCATCAGGTCGAGTGTGAACAATTCTAATTGCCTAAGTTCTAGTATGAGTTCGTATATGTGTCTACTTTAAATCAACATATCTCTTAGCACATAATGAATTAGATGATAGATGACTTTTCAAATGAAACCTCTTTGAATTATCTTTCTAACGTAACTGGTTTCACCTCATTTGGAGTTCGGACCAAAAGGTTATACCCATTTTAGTGAAGCGCTATCAGGCTGCCAGTTTCTACGACCCACTCTACAGGCCATGGAATGAATTACGGCCCATAAATGGGCTTTCTTGGAATCGGTTCGACCAGTTTTAAAAAGAGTATTTTAGCCCTTTCCTCACACCCCAAGCCCAATACCACGTCGTTTTGCCTCTATTACGCCCCATATCAGCCCTTTTCAACCATAATCTACCTCATTCATCCTCATTCCAGAAAACTCCAGTTCCAAACTCCTTTCAAGTTCTTCAAGGTCTTCAAAGGAGAGTGTAAGCTAGCATTTTGATTTCTTTACCCCCAACTCAGAGTTTTCCTTTATTAAGTTGACAAGGTATGTGGGTTTGATTGTGGGAACCTTCTTTCCCACAAATCCAACCATTTCTCTTCTCCAACTACATGAAATTTATGGATTTTTATGGATATTTTCTGAACTCTTGCATATGATGTTACTACTATGCATTCTATGATGGTTTATTTTTATGCATTATCATGAAGTAAAATATCACGTGAAATTTATGAATTTATATGAATATTAAGGAAGTCTTACCTATGTTTTACCTGACAAGTTGAGTTTCATATTCCCATGTCCATGTTTGGGAAGATGGTGTATATATTATTATAATGAGTTGATTAAGAACGATTCAAACTAATTATTTTCCACTATGTGTCCCAAAATGTGATTTCAAGATAATAAGGGTTTGACTACAATGATGTTGGGTTGATTTGAATAACTTTAAAACAAATTGATTTTACTCCTCTCTTGCCTTATACTCTTGAAACGCATGATTTTAAGTACATGTACATATAGCCACCATGTTTGACTAAATTTACTTGACAATGATTTTTATGTTGATGAAAGATTATTGCATGAATTATAAGACAAGCATGTTATGATAAATTATTGGCTCCTAAGCATGTATTGAACTCATGAAAAGTTCCTATGATTTGTAAATAAAATATTGAGCCCTTATTCTATATTTTTACCCTATATGAAGGGGTCAAGAATAATAACTATTTTACCCTCATGTACTAACTAAAGCTCACTAGAAGGGGTCTATAACACCCCACATTTTATATGTACTAGTATTATGCAAATGAAACATGATATGGTTTGATCAAATTAGCATCAAATTTTTAAAAGTGCTTGAATCTCGTGTTAATGGGTGATATGTGCGTCTAATGCTTAAGAGGGTCGAGTGTATACATGTTTGGTGTCAAATTGAGGAGATCAAAGCCCTAAACAAAGTGAGAGAATTGAGGTGCTTGTAGGACTTAAGAAGCTAGCAGGTGAGTCACCTACTTGCTTAGCTTAAATTTGCTAACTAAACGGAGACGAGGCCCAACATCGGATTTGTCCAAGTCCAATTATGAATAAAGTCTATGTTAAGGGTGTAACTTTAGCCCAAGTTTTAGCATCATAAATGGACTATATGTTCAGACCAAGGATTCTATTAAAAGGGGCCCAAAGACATCACAATATCTTTGATAAATTTGGCCCAAATTACTTAAGAAGAAAGATGAAAAATGGGCAGCAAAGGCCCATCAATTTGGAGCCCCTTGAGGCTCAAGTGAAAGGGGTAAGGAGCAGCATAACCTTGGTAATGTAAGGCTAAAAATTCCTTAGTAAGTCAGCTAAATCTCCGCTTTAAAAAGGGTTTAAAGCAGCTCCCATAAGTCATTTTCAACTTGACCAACACAGAAAAATCAGATTATTCTCCAAGTTTTCTCTCAACTGTTCTTGACTTTGTAAAGCATCCAAACAAATCTTTTAGGGTTCTTAAGGAGCCCCTCAACTTTGAAGGTAAAGGTAAGTGATTATAGTTGAGTGATTAATAAGGTTTCTTCATGAAAAACAAGAGACTATGTTGATTAAGTATATGATGAAAATTCTGGACAACATGTGTCCTAAGGATTGTTGTGAATTTTCCTTGTTGTTCAAGAGGCTTTTCTCTTCTTGGTTGGCTATATTATGAAGTAATACTTATGTATTTAACAAAGTTTGGTTTTATAGTAGTGTAACCAGGCTGCTTTACCACTTTTATAGTCCACAAAAGTGAGTCCTTATATGATATCACAATTGTGTTCTTAGTATGAACTTGTGGGCTGTTGGATGGAAGGCTATTTCCTCATATCCTTAATGACTGATTTGTTACTATTCTAAGACTAGTTCAAGGCCATTTTTATGTGTAGATGTGTTGAGAACAGTTTGGTTAAAGTTGGAACGGGTTTGGAATTGTCGACGTCAAAATGGGGCAAAGGGGCATAAGGTTATGCTGTCCATTTGTAGGTTGTGTCGAATTGTTATGTGTTGTACTTTATGGGCTGTTGTAAGACTGTATGGCACTAAAATAGGCTGCACATAATGTGTAGATGTGAATGTGTATTAGAAAATACGATTAGGAGTGGAAAGATTGAAAGAATACGCTCGGGTTTATAAATACCCGCTTGCTGCCCGTGTGTTATTTTTTTATGTGATCGGGCTGCCAAGGTGTATCTATTGGCTACTAATACTAGTTTTATCACCTACTATATTGTAGATAAATATTTGGAAGAAGGAAAGGTTATCTCGAGGTAGTAACAAGGTCATACAACGAGGTATATAAGGCTACTTGATTTCATATTATTTGACATGAAACATAGATCCCTCCTTGGCACATAAAGGCACTTCCCAACTCCGACACAACTATTAACCATGTCTCAACTCTTTCACATGTTCACATGCTCCTATACATAGCCACCTTTAAATCTTCATACATACTTGATTACCAAGATACACAAGTTCGTTCTACTAAATAAAGTTCATGTGTTGTTCTACCTCCTATGCATTTCATTATTTGTGTAACTTACTCCTTTCATTGTGGTGTTGTCTTTTGTGACTATTTATATGTCATATGTTGTATCTACATTCCTACAGCTCCAATATTGTGACCACCAAAAGAATCATCTCAAAAGTAATTAAAAGATAAGGTAAAGTATATTGCTTATTAATGGGTGGTAACCTAAGGGGTGGAAGAATCACCTAGCCAGGGTCGATCCTATCATGGGGGATAGCCCGAGGGGTTTAAGGAAAAGCCTAGCAAGGGTCGATCCCAATATAGATTTACCGCCGATCAGCTGGTCATTTGTAGTACATGCTGTGCATAGATTGTACAGTAAAGGTAAAGTAATATAAAGAACATAAAGCACATGATCCCAAAGTATAACCAATGGTGGTCTCTTATCCTACACCAGTGCATAGTTTCATTTGAGTTGTTACTTCACATATAGTATTTCCAGCCTTACATATTCAATACTATTATCTTGTACTTACGTCCCTTACGGGAGACCTGCATTTCATGTTGTAGGTACAGGTGCTAGTAGATCTCCCAGTAGAAGTACAGGACATCCAGTTGTGGACACCAAGCTTCAGGTTGCTTCAGGGCTTTATTTGTGTATAAAGCTTATATGTTTATATTGTACAGTTAGTCGAGCCGAGGCCTGTCCGGACCCTTGTCAGATACTTTTCCTTATCTAGAAGCTTTGTAGACTACGTAAATTAAAGTGTGGTCATGTCTCATACCTTAGACACTGTGGCCCCAACAGCCTAACCATATGTATTTCCTTTTGGCTTGTTATTACTGTTTACTTTCTTGATGGCACGTTGAATGTAATAATCCCTTATAATATGTATAGAAAGAACATAGATATATGTTGGTTCTCCCGGGCCTTATTGGCAACGGGTGCTAGTTCACCCTAACAGGACTTGGGGCGTGACAAAAGTGGTGTCAGAGCGGGTTATCCTATGGAGTCTACAAATCCGTGTCTATGTAGAGTCTTGTTTATCAATTAGTTGTGCACCACATTTATAAGCAGGAGACTACGTGGCATTTAGGAGTTGTTACTTGGGGCGTAAAAGATTGCCTGAGGAGGCGTATGGGTGATATAACACAATCTACCGGTTCAGCTGTTGCATCATTATCGTCAGTCCCTTTATTAGGTAGGGGTCAACAAGCACCTATGGGTCGTGGTAGAGGTGTTAGAGGGGCAGCTAGCTCTAACGGAGTCCAGAATCGCACTTATGCTCTGGGGAGTCGGCAAAATTTGGAAGCTTCACTCGATGTGGTCACAGGTACATTGTCCATCTTTTCACATAATATATATACATTAATTGACCCTGGTTCTACACTATCATACATTACTCCACTAATTGCTGGGAAGCTTAAGAGAACACCCAAATTATTGAACAAACCATTTGAAGTGTCTACACCAACCAGTGAATCTATTATGGCTAGAAGGGTTTATTATGACTGTGTAGTCACTGTTCGTGACCGTGACACATTGGCTGGTCTTATTGAGCTAGAAATGGTGGAATTTGATGTTATAAGGGTATGGATTAGTTAGCTTCTTGCTATGCCACCATGGATTGCTGAACTAAGAGAGTGTACTTCCACTTTCCAAATGAGGTAGATCTTGAATGGTAAGGCAATGTTGGGGCACCAAAGGGGACGTTTATCTCTTATTTTAAGGACAGAAAGATGATATCTAAGGGGAGTATATGTCATTTAGTTAGAGTAAGCGATATTGTCACGCCCCAAAGTCCCGTAGGGCGGACCGGCACCCGTTGCCGATAAGGCTCGGGAGAACCAACCTGTAACTATATGTGTTCTATACATATTATAAGGGGTTTCTACGTTTGACATGCCTTTAAGCAGATGAATAGTGATAACAAGCCAAAGGTAACGCATATGACTAGGCCGTTGGGGCCATGGTACTTAAAGTACAGGACATGACTTTCACTTTTACTTTACATAGTCTACAAAGCCTCTAAATAAAGAAAAACATCCGAAAAGGGTCAGTACAGGCCCCTCCTCAACCAACTATACAATATGAACATAAACTCTAGCCGTATATAAAGCCCCGAAGCAACCTAGAGCTTGACGACAGTAGCTGAATATCCTGTACTCCTACTGGGGAGATCTACTAGCGTCCGTACCTGCAGCAGAAATGCAGGTCCCCCATAAGGGACATCAGTATGAGATAATGTACTGAGTTTGTAAGGCAGGATATACTGTAGGTAAAGTAATAACTCAAATGAAACCATGCATCTGTAGGAGATCAGGGACCACCCTGAATTATACTGTGGAATCATGT
>JAABOM020033495.1:0-17181 GCA_011800125.2 Solanum clarkiae
TCACGGCAAATAATAGACAAATAGTAGCTATTTCGATACAGTTAACATACTCGCATTCGAATGCATAATGTGAAATATGAAAACCAGAAATGGGATATGAGTATTACCTGGTATGGAGCAGCGAAAAGAGAACGACGGGCTAAGCGAAGATGAACCACACCACTGCAAGTCTGTCTACCCGTTTCTTTCTCCGAAACCAATAGTCTTTCTTTCGAAATCTCCTTATCGTAGTTGTTTAGAATTTTTCGATTGTTTTTATCACTTTCCGTTTTTTGATTTTCCTTCTTTTGATTTTTTGTATCTCCCCTGTTTTTCTCTCTGTCTCTCCTTTTTTCTCTTTCTGATTTTATGGTCTTCAGGCGCTCCGATAGAACCAAACTGTATCTATGCACTTTTTATATATATTATAAGTGATTTATACATTTAACATGCCTTTAAGAAAGTAAACAGTAATAACAAGCCAAAAGGAAATGCATATGGCTAGGCCATTGGGTCCATGGTTTCTAAGGTACGAGACGTGACCACACTTTAATTTATATAGTCTACAAATACTCTAGATAAGAAAAAGTATCTAATAAGGGTCAAGACAGGCCCCACCTCGGCTAACTATATAATACAAAAATATGAGCTCTAGACACACAAAGATTCGAAGCAACATGGAGCTTGGTAACAGCAGCTGGATATCCTTTACTCCTACTAGGGAGATCCACTAGCACCTGTGCCTACAGCGTGAAATGCAGGTCCTATAAGGGATGTCAGTATGAGATAATGTATTGAATATGTAAGGTAGGAAATACTATATATGAAGTAACAACTCAAATAAAACTACGCACTGGTATAGGATAAGAGACCACCCTTAGTTATACTGTGGGATCATGTACTTTATGTTATTTTTATTACTTCACCTTTACTGTATAATCTGTGCACAACAAGTAATAAAAATGACCAGTTGATTAGTGGTAAATCTATATCGGGACCGGCCTTGGCTAGGCTTTCCTTTCATCCCTTGGGATACCCCCATGATAGGATCGACCCTGGATAGGTGATTCTTCCACCCCTCAGGTTACCACCCATCAACAAGCAACATACTTTATCTTTCAATTACTTTTGAGATGATTCTTTTGGTGGTCATAATATTGGAGCTGTAGGACTGTAGATACAACATATGATATGTAAATAATCACAAAAGACAAGACCATAATGAAAGGAGTAGGTTACACAAATAACGAAATGCACAGAAGATAGAACAATACATGAATTTTATTTAGTAGAATGAACTCGTGTATATTGGTATCCAAGCATGTATGCAATTTGAAATTAACTATGTATGGTAGAATATGAACATGTGAAAGAGTTGAGACACCATTAATAGTTGTGTCGGAGTTGGTAAGTGCCTTTATGTGCCCAGGAGGGATCTATATTTCATGCCAAATAATACAAAATCAAGTAGCCTTACATATCGATGTATGACCTCGCTATTACCTTGAGATAATCTTCCCTTCATTAAAATATTTATCTACAATATAGTAGGTGATAAAACTAGCATTAGAAGCCAATAGATACATCTTGGCAGCCCAATCTCATAAAAAAATAATACACGGGCAGCAAGCAGATAATTATAAACTCGAGCGTATTCTTTCAACCTTTCCGCCCCTAATCGTATTTTCTAATATACATTCTCATATAAATATCATGTGCAACCTGTTTTAGTGCCATAACTGTCTTGAAGTAGCCCACAAAGCACAACACATAACAATTCTATGCAACATACAAATAAGCGGCATAATGTTACATCCCTTCGCTACATTTTGACGTCAATAATTCCAAACCTGTTCCAGCTTTAACTAGACTATATCCAACATTATTTACACATAAAATCAGCCATAAAACAGTCCATAAATAGTTCCAAAGTAGATGGAGGTCGTGGAACAATACTTCCCGACTACCAGCCCACAAGTTCATACTAAGAACACAATTGTGATATCATATAAGAACTCACTTTCGCGGACTATAAAAGTGGTGCGGCAGCTTAGTTACATCACTTTGAAAACTAAACCTTGTTAAAAACATAACTCTTACTTCATAAAAGAAAACCAAGAAGAGAAAATCCTCTTGAGTAACAAGAAAAGTTCACAACAATCCTTAGGACACATGTTGTCCAAATTTCCAGCACAAGCATAACCAGCATATACTTCTTGTTTTTTATGAAGAAATCAAACTAAATACACAACTATAACTACTTACCCTTACCTTCAAGTTGTAGGGCCTCTCCAAGAACCTTGAAAGTCTCTTGGAGTTGCTTGTAAAGTCAAGAAAGAGTTGAGAGAAAACTTGGAAAAACAATCTGATTTTTGTCCAAGTTAAGTGACTTAAGTAAGCTGATTATAAGCCCCTTTTAAAGGAGCACATGGCCAAATTATATTTCCCATTTTAAGCCTTATTTTATCAAGTGATTAATGTACTTGTTTGCCCCTTTCACTTGGACCTTAAGGTGCTCCAAATTGATGGGCGTTTGCTGCCCATTTTTCCCCTTTCTCTTAGTTAGTTTTGGCCCAATTCACCAAGTGAGTTTTTTTATACTTGGGTCCTTTCTCTATTATTATTGGGCTGAAAATATATTCCATTTATGATGCTAAAACATAGGCTAAAGTTACACCCTTAACACGGACTTTATTCATAATCGGACTTGGACAAATTCGACGACGGGCCTTGTCTCCATTTAGCTAGCAAATTTAAGATAAGCAAGTAGGTGACTCACCCGCTAGCTTCCTAAGTCCTACAAGAACCTCACTTCTCTCACTTTATTTAAGGTCATAATCTCCTCAATTTGACTTAAAACTTATTTACACTAGACCCTCTTCAGTGTTAGACATACATATCGCCCTCTAATTTTAGATTCAAGCACTTTTAAAAATTATTGCTAATTTGAAAAGCCATATCATATTTCATTTTCATAGTACTAGTGTTGTAAGATGTGGGGTGTTACATCCCTTAGAATGTGCATCAACTAGCGGCAACTCAATAAAGTTACCATAAAATACAAGTATCCTCTACCAAGGATAAATGGCCTATTTGATCAATTACAAGGGGATAATCACTTTTTTAAGATTGATCTTCGGTCTGGGTACTACCAAATGAGGGTGAGGAAGCATGATATTCCCAAGACAGCTTTTCCGACAAGGTATGGGCATTTGAATTTTTGGTAATGTCTTTTGGCTTTGATAATGCACTGGAAATATTTATGGATCTCATGAATAGGGTCTTTAAACCCTACCTTGATATGTCTGTGGTGGTCTTCATAGATGATATATTGATTTATTCTTGGAGTGAAGATGAGCATATGAATCATTTGAGTGTGGTGTTGTGACTTTAGAGGGATAAGTGGTTGTTTGCTAAATATGACAAGTGTGAATTTTGGTTGAAAGAGGTTGCATTCCTAAGGCATGTGGTGTCGGGTGATGGAATTAAAGTGGATCCTGAGAAGATGGAGGTGATAAGAAATTATCCTAGGCCCTTGACTCCGATATATATTAGGAGTTTCTTGGGTTTAGTGAGGTACTATCGGAGATTTGTGAATGGTTTCTCTTCAGTTGCTTACCATACGACTAAATTGACCCAAAAGAAGGCAAAATATATTTGGACCGATGAATGTGAAAGAGTTTTCAGACTTTGAAAGACAAGCTTATCTCTGCTCCCTTTTCGGCTTTACTAGAAGGGCTAGAAGAGTTTGTGGTTTATTGTGGTGCTTCAAGGATTGGTTTGGGGTGTGATTGATGCAAAATGGCAAGGTTATAGCATATGCCTCTAGGAAACAAAAGGTGCATGAGTGTAATTATCCAACCTATGATCTTGAATTAGCGGTCGTGGTGTTTGCTTTGAAAATATGGCATCATTATTTGTATGGGGTTCGTATAGACACATTTACCGACCACAAGAGTCTCCAATATGTAATCACATAAAAAAATGTTAACTTGACGTGAATAAGATGGTTAGAACTCCTTAAGGATGATGACATAAGTCTGCACTATCTTCCCGGCAAAGCTAATATTGTGGCCAATGCTCTGAGTAGAGTGTCCATGGAGAGTGTAGCACATATTGATAATGGAAATAAGGAGGTGGCTAGAGAAGTTCACCGATTAGCTAGGTTGGGGATCAGGTTGAAAGAAGTTGAAAATGGGGATATGGTGGTTACTGATGGTTCCAAATCTTCTTTGATTGAAGAGGTCAAGTCCAAACAAGACCTTGATCCTACCTTGATAGACTTAAAAGCTTTGGTGAAGGAGGGTAAAGTGGAGGTTTTGTCCCAAGGGGGATATACTTTTCTTAGGTACCAAGATAGGCTATATGTGCCTAATGTTGATGACTTGAGAGAGTTGATTTTGAAAGAGGCACATAACTCATCCTACTCTATTCACCCCGATTCCACAAAAATTTATAGAGACTTGAGGGAGGTGTATTGGTGGGATGAAAAGGGACATTGCTATGTTTGTAGCCGGTTATCACAATTGCCAACAAGTCAAAGCCGAGCATCAAAGGTCAGGTGGCCTAGCCTAAGACACAGAAATTCCTACTTGGAAGTGGGAAGAGATCATTATGGATTTTGTGATTAGTTTACCAAAGACTAAGAAGCACTTTGATTCTATTTGGGTTACTGTTGATAAAATGACTAAGTCGGCTCACTTTCTACCGGTTAAAGTAACATATGGTGTCGAAGATTAAGCCTAGTTGTATATTTATGAGTTGCTTAGGTTGCATGGGGTGCCATTGTCCATCATTTTGGATCGTGGTGCTCAATTTACTTCTCATTTTTGGAGATCCTTTCAATAGATTCTTGGTACCAAGGTTAATCTTAGCACGACTTTCCATCCTCAAACGAATGGTCAAGCCAAAAGAACAATTCAAACTTTTGAGGATATGCTCAGGGCTTGTGTTTTGGAGTTCAACGGTAGTTGGGATGAACATCTTCCACTTATTGAGTTTGATCACAATAATAGCTACAACTCTACAGCATGACTCCCTTTGAGGCTTTATAAGGTAGGCATTGTAGATCCCCGGTTGGATGGTTTGATGTGCGGGAGATGGCTTTGTTGGGCTCGGATTTGGTTATGGAGGCTTTGGAGAAGGTGAGGTTGATAAGAGAGAGACTGAAGATGGCTCAAATTAGAAAAAAGTCTTATTCCGATATAAGGAGGAGAGACCTTGAATTTAATGTTAATGATTTAGTTTACTCGAAGGTCTCACCCATAAAGGGTGTGGCCTAGTTTGGCAAAAAGGGAAATTGAGCCCAAGGTTTTTGAGACCCTATAGAATCTTGAAGAGGATTGGTAAGGTTTCATATGAATTGGGAGTTGCCTAAGGATATGAGTATGGTTCATCTAGTCTTCCATGTGTCTATGTTGAGAAAATGTGTTGGTGACCCAAGTACTATAGTGCCCTTAGAGGTTGTGGGTATTGTGGAAGATAACTTGACCTATGAGGAGGTCCAGGTGGAAACATTAGATAGGAAAGTGAAAAGGTTGAGGAATAAAGATGTAGCATCCATCAAAGTCCTTTGGAGGAATCAACAAGTTGAAAGTGCCATATGGGACGCCGAAGCGAACATGAACGATATCTATACCTCTTCCAATCTATCCAAGTCGAAGGTAATAAATTAGGTCCTATCTATGCTTTTAAGTCTTAAGCTCCATCCGTCATGTCATTTTTGAATGCATACATGTTCATGGTGACAAGTTTTGATGACTTATGATGCATCTGTTAAACTTTTTAAGAATGATGTTTAAGTGCATTTGTTGCATTCATATCGGGAAGGAATTCTCATCATTACTTCTCTTACATATATTTCTTTGAAATTCGAGGACGAATGTTCCCAAGGGGGATATATTGTAATACCCCTAATGTGTTTCATAATGCCTATAATGTATTCCTCTAATATCTCAAAATCCATGTATGATTTCGAAAATCTGATTTCATATTCTTATTCAGGGGCCAAATTGATTGGGAAAAGGGTAGTCCTCGAATTTTAGAAGACCCGTACCAAAAAATAATTTTTGCTATGGGGACAATTTCCAGTGTCCCTGCGCGCCAAGGCCGCGATATGCCTGAGGGGCGCCTTAGTACAAATGATGCCTTCGTGCCTGGTCCACGCCGCGCCTAGGGAACGGAATAGTGCAATATTCGCCCAGTTTTTCCAACTTTGATCAAAGGCATTTTGGTAATACCCAATGCCCATTTAAACGTGATAACCTTTATACTTAGCCATTTTTCAACTATAAAACCTTCATAAATCCTCTCAAAACCCTCGCAAATTATCACCCAATCCTCTAATCAACTCCAAGAATCTCAAGAGCACACTTTGGGATATTAAGGACCCAACCCAAGCTTCAAGTTTACTTTAAGAAATTCCAACTCTTAGGTATGTGGGTCTTCATCCATAGGTCCTTTCACCCATGGAGCCCAATCCTCTCTATTATAAAACAATTTCATGATTTCAAGTTGTATTCTTCATGGGTATCTTCTATTATGCATTATGAACATAGGTTACGATTGATTTAATCAAATATAGAGTATTAAGTATGTCATGAGCCAAGCTTAGGGCCTAGACGTGACACGGTGAATGAGAAACCCAAAGAAATCCCAAACAAGTCTCTTAGTATATCAATCACACATAATTGGTCGCGGAAGCAAAACATCAACAACAAGAGAGATAAAGAAGGGGAGATGGGACTAAGAGAAGTCTTGGATAATCATAAAACATTCAAAAGTCAAGATTATAGCATAATTACATCAATTGTTCCAACAACACCTCAAGACACTTTCTGGGTTCACCCTCATAGTATCAAATATTTAACATAAAGAGATAACAAAAGGAAGAGTAGCATAGCTAGTGTCCCCGAACTCGAGGATTCACCAAAGCTTATCTTCAAGATGTCAAAACTAGCTGCGTGGAGGATGATCATGATGTGCTCCGGTTCCTATATGGTAACATCATATAAGCACAGAGTATGCGTTAGTATATCTGAATGTACTGAGTATGTAGGATGCAATGCAACAAGACATAAGCGAATATAGTAAAAATGCATAATCATAAGCAATGGATAAGTATAATATCAATATGGCATGCATGATTAATGCTTGAAGTAAAACATGCTTGTAAATCATATAACTTGTATAGAACGTAATACATTTGTGGTAGGAGATCATAATCATAGACCAAGAAACTACTACTTGGAATCCAAGGCTTGTCACCCCCTAGGAAGGTGATTGAGGTACCTACCCCTCAACATGGTAGTACGAGCATGTCATCCCCCGACGAGGTGGTCAGGGTAGATAACCCTCGACATGGTAGTACGGGCATGTCACCCCCCGACGAGGTGGTCAAGGTACATACCTATCGACATGGTAGTATGGGCATGTCATCCCCCGATGACGTGGTCAAGGCATATCACCCCCTCAACAAAGTGACTGGGCATGTCACCCTCCAACAAGGTATGGTCAAATTGCAACACTATAGATAATTTTCATGAATTTAATACATATATACGATCCCTTAATCATCATAAAATCCTTTGACTTATAAACCATGCATTAGATCATCAATAACTCAAGAATCCTTGTCAAGAAAATTTATCAAACACTTGGTAGGTGTGTAATGCTAGCTCAAAATCATGCAATTCAAGAGTGAAATGATACAGAAAAATCAACGTAAATCAAACCACCAACACATTGTAAAATCTTCATATAAGATATCTTGAAATCCCTCATCAAATCTCGCAATAGATCATAGATTCCTAACTCAAAACATGGATAGTCTCAATAAACAAAACCAATTCATAGTATAAGCTTGATATAGTTAAACATGCATAATCAATCAACATTTCACAAAACCCTGACATAATTTGTAATCAAAACCCATAATAAGAGATACCCATAGACGATACAACTTGGAAACATGCAATTTTTATAAAAAGGAAAATTGGGCTCCATGGGTGAAAGGACCAAATGGATAAAACCCACATACTTTAAACTTGGGTTCTCTTGATATAGACTTAAAGGATTCTTGAAGCTTGAATGGAGTTTGAGATCCGGAATTAATCTTGGGACACTTGAATTTGGATGAAATATTTCGTTAAGTGTTATAGAGGGTTTTGAGAGAGTCTTGAGTGATATAGAGTTGAACAATGGCAAAATATAGGTATTTTCATGCATATCTAGGCATGGGACTATGACCCAAGTCCCTTGGGCCAAAATAAAAAACTAAGGAAAGCTTGAACTAGTCCATGTTTGGTCCGCGATGCGGACCCAACGCACAGAGGCAAACTAACACTTATTTGTGCCCCAGGTGCGTCACGGTATGGGCGCAAACAGACACTGTTTTGAAAAAAATTGCAAAATAGATTTTTCGCTACGAGTCCTCTAAAATCGGGTTTATACCCATATGACACTCAATTTTTCCTCCTAATCACGAATATAAAGTCATATTTTTTATATCACGTACGAATTCTGAAATATACGAAAATTATGATTATGGGCATTTCTGAAGCACATTTTTAGGGCCTTTTGGGGTGTTTCAATATCTCCCCTTTGGGAACATTCATCCCTGAATGTTGAAGAAGTGTACGTAAGAGAAGTAATCGTGAGGATTTCAGCAAGATATGAATGCAACAAACACATTTAAACATCATTTCAAAAACTTCAGCATGAATGACAAAATCACCATAAAGTTGTCAACATAAACATGAATACAAGCAAATGACAAAAGAGCTAAAACTTAAGGCTTGAGAAATTAGTAGGGGACTTAAATTAGTACCTTAGGCTTGAGAATAGAAGATATGTGGATATCATTTTTGCATATCCACCTTAGCTTCCCATGTGGCACTTTCAACTTATTGGTTTCTCCAAAGAACCTTGATAGAAGATACATCCTTGTTTCTCATCCTCTTCACTTGTCTATCAAAAATCTCCATGGGGACCTCCTCATAAGTCAAATTATCTTCTATAATGCCCACAACATCCAAAGGCGCTATAGCACTAGGGTCACCCACACACTTTCTCAACATGGACACAAGGAAGACCAGATGAACATATTTATATCAATGGGAAACTCCAACTCATAGGCCACCATACCAATCCTCCTCAACACTCTATAAGGACCCACAATTCTTGGACTCAATTTACGCTTCTTGCCAAATTGGACTACACCCTTAATGGGTGAGACTTTTGAGTAACCCCAATCACGAACCATAAATTCAACTCCTTCTCACATCAGAATATGAATTTTGTCAACTTTGGGTTGTTTTTAATCTGTCTCTTATCAAACTCACCTTCTCCAAGGCTTCCATGACAAAATCTAGACCTAGCAAATCCATTTCCCCCACTTCAAACCACCCAACCAGAGATCTACAACGCCTACCATAAAGAGCTTCAAAAGGAGCCATACCAATGCTTGAGTGGTAAGCAAATTCAATTAGTGGAAGATATTCATCCCAACTACCCTTAAACTCCAAAACACAATCTCTAAGCATATCCTCAAGAATTTTGATAGTTCTCGCGGCTTGGCCATCAGTTTAAGGGTGAAAGGTCGTGCTAAGCTTAACCTTGGTACCAAGACCTCTTTGAAAGAACCTCCATAAATGAGAAGTGAATTGAGCACCAGAATCTGAAATGATAGGCAAAGGCACCCCATGCAATCTAACCAACTCATGAATGTACAATTTGGCATAATCTTTGCCATCAAAAGTAGTTTTAACTAGTAGAAAATGAGCCGACTTTGTCATTCTATCCACAACAACCCAAATAGAATCGAAATACTTACTAGTATTAGGCAACCCAACCACAAAATCTGTGTTGATTTCCTACCACTTCCAAGTAGGAATCTCTATATCTTTAGCTAGGCCAACCAGCCGTTAATGTTCAGCTTTCACTTGTTGGCAATTGTGATATCCGGATATGAATTTTGCAATGTCTCTCTTCATACCACCCTACTAATGCACTTCCCTCAAAATGTCTATACATCTTTATAGAACCGGGGCAAATAGATTAGGAAGAATTATGAGCCTCATCTAAAATCTTCTTTCTCAAGTCATCAACACTAGGTACATATAATCCACCTTGGTACATAAGGGCACCATTTCCCCTTGGGAGAAAACCTCCACTTTACCATTTTTCACCAAGGTCTTCAACTCTAACAAGGCAGGGATAAGATCTTGTTTTGCTTTTAACTCCTCAATCAAGGAAGACTTCGAACCATCAACAACCACTACACCACCATTTTTCAACTTCTTCGAACCTAACCCCCAATCTAGACAACCGATGGACCTCTCTAGCCACCTCTTTGCCACCATCATTAACATGATGTAGTCTTCCCATAGACACCCTAATAAGAGCATCGGCCACAACATTAGCTTTGCTGGGGTGATAATGCACACTCATATCATAATCTTTAAGGAGCTCTAATCACCTTCTTTGTCTCAAGTAAAGATCTGTTTGGGTGAACAAATATTGGAGACTCTTATGATCAGTAAACATATCAACATGGACTCCATACAAGTAGCGACCAAATTTTCAAAGAAAATACACGGCCGCCAATTCAAGATTATGGGTGGGATGGTTCTTCTCATGCATTGTCTAGAGGCATATATTATCACCTTACCACTTTGCATCAAAACACACCCCAAACAAATTCTTGAGGCATAACAATATACAACAAACCCTTCCAACCCTTCTGGTAGAGACAAATAGGAGAAGAGACAAGCTTACCTTTCAAAGTTTGGAAACTTTTTTCACACTCATCGGTCCACATGAATTTCGCCTTTTTTAGGGTCAACTTAATATAGAAGAAGCAATAGAAGAGAACCCATTTACAAACCTCCGGTAATAACCTGCTAAACCCAAGAAACTTCTAATATCCAATGGAGTCAAAGGTCTAGGCCAACTTCTAATCACCTCCATCTTCTTAGGATCCACCTTAATGCCCTCAACCGAAACCACATCCCCTAGGAAAGCAACTTCTTTCAACCAAAACTCACATTTTTTAGATTTCGCATACAATTTCTCCTCCCTTAAGATTTGTAATACCACCCTCAAGCGATTCACATGCTGCTCCTCACTATTGGAATAAATCAAGATATCATCAATAAAAATCACCATAAACAAGTCAAGGTAGGGTTTAAAGACCCTATCCATAAGATTCATGAATATAGCCAGTACATTAGTCAACCTAAAGGACATAACCACAAACTCAAAGTGTCATACCAAGTCTGGAAAGCTATCTTGGGAATGTCACACTCCCTCACTTTCACTTGGTGATGCCCGGACCGAAGATCATCTTAGAGAAGTGACTAGCCCCTTGAAGTTGATCAAAAAGGTTATCAATCTTTGGTTGAGGGTACTTGTTCTTTATGGTGACTCTATTAAGTTGTCGGTAATCAATGCACATTCTAAGAGAACCATTCTTCTTCTTCACAAATAACACTGGTGCACCCCAAAGGGCATTACTAAGCCTTATGAAACCCTTTTCCAATAAATCCCTCAATTGCTCCTTCAATTTCTTCAACTCCATCGGGTCCATTCGGTAAGGGGGAATAGAAATGGGTTGAGTATCGAAAGAAGTTCTATACCATAGTATATTTTCTTTTCGGGGGGAACACAGAGAAGCTCATCGAGAAAGACATCGAGGAACTCATTAACTATCAGAACTGACTCTAAAGAAATGACTTTGGTCTCAACATCCCTAACCCTTACAGGATGATAGAGACAATCCTTAGAAATCAACTTTAGGCTTTAAGATAAGATATGAATTTACCCTTGACGACCACATCACAACTTTCCCACTTAAGGATGGGCTCATTAGGGAATTGGAATTTGACTCAACGGGTTCTACAATCAAAAGAAGCATAATATGCATGCAACTAATCCATCCCAAGAATGACATCAAAATCCACCATATCTAAATCAACAAAATCACAAGGAAAAATTTTATGCAATATGAATATGGGAAAATTTCTATAGACTATTTTAGCAATAATAGACTTACCAATGGGGGTAGACACTTCAAGGATTCACACAATAATTCGGGGCTAACATAAAGCTTTTTGGCAACAAAAGGAGTAATAAAAGAAAGAGTGGCACCCAGTGTATACACATCAAAATAAAAAACCTTTAACATAACGGTGATGACATCGGCCACCTCCTCTACCCCTTGTCTTCATTGAAGAGCATAGAATCTATTTTGCCTTGGAGCACTCCCTTGTTTGCCTCCTCTTCCCTTTGGAACCACATTTGCATCTTGGCATTGTGGACGATGATCTCTACCCTTATCTTGTGCACATGGACAATCAATCACTTTATGACCCACTTCACCACAACCAAAGTAAGCATTTGAATTCTTCAAACATGGACCACTATGATTTCTTTTACACCTTGGGCACCTAGGATTTGGCACCCCCACCGCCACCACCTTGGAATCTTTGATTATCATTAGCAAACCTCCTATTATGAGCATTGGAAGACCCTTGGCCTTGGAACTTGTGGCATTGAGTAAACTGGCCACCCTTGGGATTTTGGAATCTACCTTCAAAACGGGCCCTCTTGGCCTCACCACTTCTTCTCTTTATAAGTTTTCCCCTCTAGTTGTTCGGCATAAGTCATCAGGTGGGACAAATTACCATCACTTACCAACATGGCGGTACGACACTCCTCATTAACCAAGTCGGACACACCCGACACAAACTTGTTCATCCTAGACCTCGGCTCGACAACCAATTAGGGGGCATACTTGGAAAGTTAGTTGAACTTGAGGGCATACTCCCTTACACTCATAGATCCTTGATTTAAATTCACAAATTCCATCATCTTTGCCTCCCTTAGCTCAAAAGGAAAGAACTGGTTGAGAAGTGCCGATTTAAACTCTTCCCAAAGGATAGCATCACCATTCCCCTTCTCCATATTCCATTGAGTGAACAAAATTTGAGCCACCCCTTTGAGTTGGTAGGCCACAAACTCCGCCTTTTCCTCCAAATTAACCTCCATAATGGACAACACCTTATATACTTCATCAATGAATTTTTGGGGATCCTCATCCACCTTGAATCCATGGAACTCTGGTGGGTTCATTCTAGTAAAATCCCTCACCATTGATGCCGAAGTAGGAGCATGAGAGGCTTGGACCCCTTGGTTGATTTGATTAGTTATGGCATGGGCCAACATGGTAATAGCATCCTGGAACTCTTCATAGGCCACCACCACCACCCCCCATCTTGAGGAGCTTGAGGAGCGGGAGGGACATTTGTTTTTTGGGTGAACGAAATCTTCTTCCATTTGGAATAGGCATGATCTATAATAGCAAAGAACATTTGTTAGAGGAAAATCCTTACGTCACTCTTATAGCACGACATAGATCATGAAGAAGGGAAACATTTTCTAAAACACCACATAGCCTCTTACTCATAGTTCTGGTGCACTTCACAACCATGAACAAAACTTTAATCGACGCGGTGTATTAGATTCCGAGGATCATTAACAACCTAATGCTCTGATAACAAGTTTCTCATGACCCAAGCCTAGAGCATAGATATGACAAGGTGGATGGGAAACCCGAAGAAACCGCAAACAAGCCTCTTAGTATATCAATCACACATCCTTGGTCGCGGAAGAAAAACATCAACAACATGAGACATAAAGAATGGAAACTGTACTAAAAGAAGTCTTGGATAATCATAAAATATTCAAGAGTCAAAATCATAGCATAATTACATCAATTGTTTCAACAACACCTCTAACATAGATTGGGCGGGGGCCAAAACACTTTCCGGACTCACCCTCATAATATCACATGTTCAATATGAAAAGATAACAAAAGCAAGAGTAGCATAGCTAGTGTCCCCGAACTTGAAGACTCACCAAAGCTTATCTTCAAGAAGTCAAAACTATCCACGTGGAGGATGATTGTGAGGTGCTCCAGTTCCTGCATGTTAACATCATGTAGGCATAGATTATGCATTCGTATGTTTGAATGTGCTAAGTATGTAGGAGGCAATGCAACAAGACATAAGATAATATAGTGAAAATGCTTAATCATAAGCAATGGATAAGTATAGTATCATTATGGCATTCATGATCAATGCTTGAGGTAAAATATGCTTGTAAATCAAACAACTTGTATAGAACATAATACATGTGGTAAGATAGCATAATCATAGACAAAGCAACCATTATTTGGAATCCAAGGCATGTCACCCTCTTGGAAGATGATTGAGGTACCTACCCCTCAATGTGGTAGTACTAGCATGTCACCCCCTGACGAGGTGGTCAAGGTACATGATCTGATGTTCACGCTCCAATAAGAAAGTTGTGGCTGTCAATAATTAACCTAACCAAAGGTTAGGGTCGAATCCATAGGGAATACGAGGCTTAACTATAGAGATCCATTACCAAGCATTTCAACCATCGATTCCTAAAATCTCTAAATGGGGGTTTTCTTTGTAATTCAAGAATGAAAATAAAAACTAAACTAACTATGCAGGAAGATACTCAAATTTAGGGGAAACTTGGGGATTGTATTCCCCATGATTTATTGACTCAATTACCCTAGACAACATAAATGTAATTGGGAATTCGCATGCAGGATGGTAAATTAGGTTCCTCCAGCCCTCTTGTGAAGGTGAAGGTAGAATTTCACCATGCATGTGGTCGGCAACCATGGTGTACCAACTAACCATTACTCATTGTCCCATTCAACCTCCCATTGGTCAGGTTTGTTAATTGAATCCTGTCATTTACTTCCATTTTCCTATTTGTCACTAACTTGGTCGAGATCGTGATAGTAGGCAGAGTTTGGTGTTGGCCACCACTAAACAATAATCAAAATTAAAGGAAATAAACAATACATGCAAAACCCCAATCAAAGAAATGCACAGAGTCTAGGTTATTTCAAGTCAACTACTCATGGTTCCCACAACCTCAAGTTGTGGCTGCTTAGCTACTCATGGCTAAGGAAAAATAAACAAAATGCAAATAAATGACATAGTTGAGAGTTTACCCAAAGCAATGAAGAGCAAGAACATCTTCAAGTTGAAAACCACAAACTTGGACTAATGGCAAATGAGTATAATGCAGGTTTTTGATTCCCCAAAAGTGAGTCTTCAAATTGAAAGATAAAAATATACTCTAAATCTTAAAATTACTCCTAGAATATTTACAAGTATATGTGAATGTCGGGTCCCTCCCAAAATAAACCCTGACATAAAGTATATATAGTGTTTACAAATTTAACCCTAAATATTATATAGAAAAGACAGTCGGCAGTAGGTACGTCGCACAGGTACAACTCGTAGTGTGACATATGAGTCGTAATTAGGTTCTCATAGTAAACACTTGGCTTTTTGGACTTGACTGTTACGACTTACTATTACGAGTCGTTGTTCGGGCTATGACTCGTATGCTCAAATCATAGTCTAGGCCTTCAATTTTTGGTCCAATATTTTGGCTCTCTGACTCTTGCTACGCGTCTACCTATACGAGTCGTACTGCAACTTACAATTTGTAGGATGGGCTTGTAGGGTTGACCTCCACTTAGCAGATTTTTGAGTTTTTTAGTCTTTGTTTCTTGCTATGTCACACCCTATGAATCGTAGATTGGGCTAAAACTCTTAGATAAGCTCATACGTCCTCTGATTCAGCAAAATGTGCAACTTTTCTTCAAAATCATGTCAACCTAAATTTTCTACAAGATCAATACAAAAACACATAAAAATCATAAAAAGTCACATTAAGAACTCACAAAATACCTTATTTTAGGTATCAAATGTGTTGTATTTTGACAGCACATCAACGCCCTCAACTTAGAATTGTTGTTTGTCCTCAAGCAATGACTCAATCTAAGCAGACAATGAGAGACACATAGTAATTACACTAATGGCATGTATACATCATTTACTTTAAATCAAGTACCCAACTCTCATTTTCAAAAGCAGGTTGCAAAGCTACTCAGGAAACCAAAACACAAAGAATGTGTTCGGCAATCCAACTATGACAAGCAAAGGAATATCAACCATCCATAATCACTGAGTTAGTCATATGCTAATTATGCAGCGCAAATGCCCTCACTAAAAGAAGTCCCTCTTTCTCACTCAAAGTGCATTAAAAATCATGGACTATGCAAGGATTCTCACTCTCACAAATGCAATTCCTGCAAAATGACTAACACCATAAGCTTGCCTCTATACTCAACTTTAGGATTGATGACAAAGTGGATTTGGATCACTTTAGGACTTAGTGGCTTGTAACGTAGGTTCATGGGGCTTTGGTATGCCATTTTAGGAAAATAGAGACTAAAAGCTATCCTTGAACCATGTTTATCAACACTCTTAGCTTCATAACTCAACCATTTATACTAAATTTGCCCTTATTCTCCTTTTTCAAGCTTTTCCCGAGTGCTTTTTCTCTTTTTTAGTTGTTCCTTATTTTTTTGAAGTCATTTTTGTTGTTCTCTTTAATCCAAGAAAACTATTCTTTTCTTTTTCTCATCCGGCATATGATTTCTTCATTTCTTTCTTTCCAAACTAACCACCTCATTTTCATTACTTTACCACAATAAGGGTCACCCTCAACCTAGGCTTTTAGTCTGATGTGAAGTACACAATATCTATTCTCCAAACCAGGGCCACTATATGTAGCCACCCTTAACTTAGGCTTTTTGCCTCAATCAAGGCTCACATATTCAAGGATAAAGCAGGGCCACTATCAAGGTATTTCATAAAAAAAAGGCTAAGCTAGCTAGGTTTCGAGAAAGAACAGGTACATGAAAAGCTCAAACATTTGGATCAACGGATCTACTATCACATTTGGTAGGTCATTTAGGTAAAAGTGAGTTCACTAACAGAATGAAGGCCTAAGATCCTTTCCCAAATCAATCGCATCTCCAGTCCAATTTTTGAGTAAGAAGGCAAGTTCTGAGTCAATATGCAAGGCATGAATACTACAAAGTAAGGTCACACTCTCATGGCATCGCATACATAATCAAATAGAATCACAGGTCATGCTTCAGGCATCAACCTGCCTTCACTTTATCAGAACAAACATTGCAAGATAATCACATGCATGGTTGTAAAAATAACTAACAATCTCAAAACTTTTAAGGGTACTGGCTTTTCAAAACAAAAAGCATTTAAAGACTATATATATATA